>JZLH01S0119553.1:0-17865 GCA_001188425.1 Eucidaris tribuloides
AAGAGATAAATTCACGTTTGTGCTCACTGATTATGGAACGAAGACGGCATAGCAAAAAATGATGTGAAAAGTATTTTTACATGTATCAGCGCTTTCATAACAAAGTAAAATCGAAGTATACTTTCAACTTTCAGATGCATTCTTAGCACATGAAATGTTAACTCAAAAAGTGCAAATTTGGGCAATTTTACAATGAAATTGACATAAAAATGCTCATTTTTAACCCTATAATGCACTAAAAAGCACAAACCCATTGAACAAATATTGAAAATTTGAGACTTTCAGGCTTTCATATGATACCAAATTTGTCATGAATACAATGAAGTTTGATAATTTTGGGGGTGCATTCCTTGGTTTGCTTGAACTGCCTCAAATGTATATACCCCATATATGTTACAATAACTTCAAGTGCGGGACAATGAACTATTATACAACAATGAAACAAAATATATGACGGTAAAGTGGAATTTTAATTTTTGGTTAAGATCGCCAATACTTTTAGATAATTTTAGTGAAAATATATTTGATATGTGTTTCCAGTTCAGGAACGTCATCAAAGTATGAGCCCAAGAAACTGAATAGATTCTTTTCTAGAAATAAATATCATTAAATCAATTTTAACGTAGGTATAAGGTGTTGGGACGCCTCCTGTGTTCTTGAACGAAAAATCATTGTAATTGGTTTTGGTCGTAAATTTAAATAATTTATTGCACTTAAACCAACAGGTCAATTTCTTTAATTCCTCATTCATAATACAATCAAATGACTTTAAGATTATTAGTGAAGCAATAACAGAAGATGTCATCTGGCAAAATAATGAGAAAGTAAGAAGATTTGAGTATAATTTGATGTCATTTTACATATATTAGAAAACAAGAGGGGCCCCAAAACCGAGCCTGAGGAACACCACATTTGACTTCTTCATAATCAGGAGCTCACACCATCCAACCACAGCACATACTGCTTTCTGTACTAAGATTAGATTTTTGAAATAAATTCAAACAAAATTCCACGGATACCCATGAGTGGTATAGTTTTCCGTAAGCAGCATGTGGTGTCGATGGTGTAAAAACGCCTTTGACAAGTCCATGAATACCCGTAAACAATAATTACCTTTTAAATCATATTTTAGTTATATAATGCAGTCAAATGAAGTGCTCCCAAACAGGTAGATATAATTTTCCTAATAACCAAACTGTTCATTGATTAAATAGCTTACCTTTTTCAAAGAAATTCATAAATTCTAGCGGTAGCAAATACTTCTCAATAGAGTTTTGAAAAAATTGATAAGAGTGCAATGGGTCTATAATTTTGAATGGTTTTGTTTGTCGCCTTTTTTAAATAAGAGGGATAATTATATTAGCTATTTTAAATCTGTCAGGAAAAACACCAGAGAGAATAGATTTGTTAAAAATGTCACAATATAGTGGATCTGCAATATAAGTGTTATACATTCTTTTCACAACTCTAGGAGAAGATATCTAATCCGGTACCACTTGCTTTAAAAGTTTCAAGGTTTTTGGCTGTAAGATATTAATATCGGAAAATGTGATGTTGGCTTTACAAATAAGTGTAGAATCACTTTTTAGCATTTACAAAATCGTCAAAAAGTGAGTTGATTCACAGAACGGGTATATTTTTAGAAATGTTTTTTCCAATATTAACAAAGTAAGAATAAAAGATTTAACAATTCGTTACGAGTATGACAATTGTGTTTTCAATATAACATGTGACTAGGTAACATATATTCTTGGTTTTGCCAATAATTCATTATTTGAGACCCCCAAATTTCTTACAGTCGTTTTTACATTTCTGAAAGGTAAAATATTATAATAATAATTCGATTTTGGTAGAACGGGCAAAAAGTGTAGTTAATTTATTCTTATTATGAACGTATATTTAAAAATCTTATTATGTTAAGTAGGTTGTTTCAGGTATCTTTTTAATAATTTATGTCTTGGTTTGTACTGATTATCAATAAACCACTGGTTATCCAAGGTTGTTTGAATTTACACTTCTTTTCTTTTGAAAATTAGGAAACTATTCGAGTCCATGGAAAACAGTTCCATTTATACAATGCGGAAAAAGTGTGTATGAAGCTAATCGTAACAAATATTAACATCATCATTATTATACGTTTCTGACCGAAGTCGCAGCGATTTTTTAATTTATTCTGAAATTTATGTATACCGTTCTTCAGTAATTTTCCTGTGTCCTGATATTATTATCATTATTATTATTAATTAATTATGTATTATTATTATTATATATATTTATTAGGCTTATTATTATTGAAACAAAATAGCTGGAAAATGATCGGGTAAAATAGTATAGATTAATCCTGAACGTTTCTTATTGTGAAGACTGTTTGTAAGATATTATCAATTAGTGTGGCAGAATTGCTAGTTAGTAACGGGAAGGTTTGTATTACTGGAAACATCCGCGAAGGAAACATTAAAATCCAAAGAATCCACTGGTTTTGTTATGTGAACCATATTCAGTAAGTCAGATATTAAAGTTCTCGCTAATACATACACATTTTACGTTCTTTTTTGCTATTAATTCTAATATAAGTCATCTTATTCATAAAATTAAAATATCGGCATTAGGGTGGCCATGTAATACACATGAAATAATAGTTGACGTTCTGCTGTTTTTGATCAAGTCGATAGAGATAAATTTCATATTCAGGTTCAACACATGTCAGTTTCGGATCGAATTTTGAATGTATGATTTTGTTTAATATGAAAAAGCTACCCCCGCCAACGATTTTGTCTAGGTCTAAGCTTAATTGAAATATTGCATAACCCGGCAAACGAAATGAAATCTAAGTTAATTTCTGGGTAAAACCGCAAAGTTTCATGAAACAGCGATATATTCAAAATCGAATTGTGAATAAAGTGAGAAAAAGTTAAATTCATCAAAATTCTTTTTCAGCTTCTTGCATTCATGTGAATCAAGTGAACAAACCAAGGAGAAATACACGCAATTTTGTTTCAAACAAAATCTTCGCAGAACACATATAATGGCAATCAAAATTGGGAGTTATATCAATATATCATCCTTATTGGAGTATAATGTTTCGCTGAATCTTACTTACAGTGGCACTATTCAAAGAAAAAGGATTCATTTTTTAAATCTTACAAATTTGTTTCAATATGTGAATTTTGATTCAAATGAAAGGAACTGAAATACACCTCCAGTGAAACTCAATTGTCATCATGGTAATGATTAAAAGGGAAGATATATGATGTACATACTGAACAGTAAAAATGGTTGAAGCATTTGATGAGTACATGTAGCGATGAGACTATCGACAATGTGTAAACTTTAGGAACATTCACACACCACCCACGCATGCACAAGACAAAAATATAATAAACTAAGAGGAGTTCGACGCGCGCAGTGCGATGGGGTATGCCATCGCTCAGTGGTGCGGCCCACTATGTAGCATTCCTAACTGAAGTTATGTAAGTTTTTGGCACAAAGTTTCATTGACCTTTGAACTTACCTGACCTTCTGAATTCTGTGACTCACCAAAATATTTGTCTTTTGATTTTGAACCCTAACCACACAAATGCACATACAACAGGGAGAGCAACTCCTTACTGAACTATATCAGGAAAATGGCATTTTGGGAACAAAGTTCATTGACCTTTGGACCCTTGACCTTGACCTTTTGACGCCCTGTGACTCTATCCAAAATATTTGTCTTTTGGTTTCAACCTAACGCACCGAAATTACATCAACAGTGAAGCACTCCTAACTGAAGTTATAGGCAGAAAAATGTCATTTGGGGACAAAGTTCATTGACGCTTTGACCTTTGACTTAAGACCTTTGACCCCTGTGACTCTACCAAAATTTTATCCGTGGTTGAATTTTGAACCTAACTGCCAAATTACAAAACGTGAGCACGTCCTTACTGAAGTTATCCAGAAAATGACATTTTGGGACAAGTTCATTGACCTTTGACCCTTGACCTTGACCTTTGACCCCTAAGACTCTACGCAAAATATTTGTCTTTGTTTTTTTAATCTAACCACCAAATTATATCAACAGTAAGGACTCCTAACTGGGAGTTAGTGGCAGAAAAAAGACATTTTAGCACAAAGTTCATTGACCTTTGAACGCTTTGACCCTTGACGAATTTTTTGTCCCACAAATCTAATCAATTCATCCTTGGCCTAGTGGTCCATCCTTGTCCAAGTATCATTAAAATTCCTCGCAAGCGGTACTTCAGTAATCTTGTTCACAAGAAAGTGTGGACGCACGGACCACGGACCGCCCAGCGGACGGCACGGACATTACGACGCACGGACGTACGGACGGACAACGCCGAAAACATAATGCTCGGCTCCTTACGGGGCGGCAGAGGCATAAAAACAAAATATAAAACAACAGATATCTGCAATGCGTAATACTGCGCACAGATATACTGGGAATCACGATATACTACTTTGGGGGTAAATAAGTAAATTTGAAAATGTGCATGTTTATATAAAAACTTAAAAATTAACAACATTCATGTATACAGTGCACTCTCGTTATAAAGAAGTCCTCGGGACCATGAATATTTGTTCTTTATAACGAAATTCCTTTATATTAGGTTGCAAAAAATGAATCAAGGGAAATCCACATATGGGACCAGAGATTTTACTCTTTTATAAATATGAAATTTTGTATATCAGTGTTCTTTTATACGAGAGTGCACTGTATATGACGTAAATTTGTATTTCAGTCACATAATGTGTTTACAAGTTCCAAATTTGATAAATATATTTGAAAATAGTTATATAAATGTAGAAAATAGGGTAAAGATAATAGTAACTTTTGTTCATCGTATACATCATATGTGAAAAGGAATATTTTAAATAGGATAAATCACTACGTATGTATAACAAATCAAACTAATTAAATCAACCTTTTGACTACATGTGTGCACAAATGAGATTTTCATTGCGTACATGTCAACTTATTCACAGTTAGAAATATTCTACATGTACTTAGAAACATCATGAAAAACTCGCAGGTACGCAAGAGGAAAGCTAGCTATTTTTGGTAGTCCGCCCGTCAGTAGTAGCACTAGGGCAATACACCCTGCATCTATTGCCCACGCCTGCCGTCACGTTGTCTGTGTTTTTTGGTTCTGCTAAGGCGGTCTTGGTATTTCTTGTCGTCTTCACTTAGACAGTTTTGTACTTCAGTTTACGCCTGTTTTTCAAACATTTTTGTCTTTTGATTTTGTGGGAAGTGAAACTTCACAATGATTGTCCCTCGACTTTGACGTTGACTGACTGACGGGCATCAAGAGTACGCTGATTGTCAAATCGTTTACCGACTCTGTGTGATCGATCAATGTCTGATGGATCGAGTGCAACCCAATTTTTCAGCTGTCACATACAAGCTGATCTTGTGTTTTCTGTGTTTTTTTCAGCTCGACACCAAAAATATCCGGATAACTGTTTTCTTTCCTGTCCGTGGTGTAATTTGTTCTAAGGTTGCTGATCTGCAGATGACAATTGAAGTAATTTGATTGTGTATTTGACGCACGATCTGTTGCAGGTTTTGGATCTCTTTTAGTTTATCTGTCAATAAGACGAAATTTGTAAAGTCGTGTAGAGTACCGACGTTTCTTTTCCACAATTCTGTGAGTTTGGTGTTCACAATTCTCCAATTGTTCTAGTGGTAAGGCGATTTGTATCTTTTTCTGCAATTTGATCTACGGTTTTTTTCAACTGCACTTTCAATGAACTGAATAAATTCCGCACATTGTCCATCAATTGTTTGATCAGCATCCGATGTCGGGCACCCGAGTCATTTTGTAGTTGGGATTGGGCTTCTGCGTTACCTTTCCACGCAGGAATATTTACTTTAATGAAACCAACTTTTGAGAGTAGAAGAAATTGGAAGTTGTATAGGCCTAATTGCCAATGTGCTGCAGTAATCGACTGCAATGCAAAAACAGAAGTATATATGACAGTATGACTCTGTATTCAAAACCAATGAAGCGAGAACCTAATGCAATTTTTTACAGAAATTGAAAATGAAAATGGGCTTTCCAAATCTGAACGACTAAATTCAGAATGATACTCGATTTTGGAATAAATTTAGGCAGTCTATGAAGGACATTTTTTCTGGACACGCTGACTTTGAAATCAAAAGCATTCTGCAGCAGCATAACATGAACTGTTCTTTTTCTTACCTTTTTTTTGGGGGGGGAGGGGAGGAAACCTGTTTAAATCTGAAGGGCTCTGCCACTTGATGGTGCATGGCGCCAGTGAGTACACCATCAAAGCATTGGAGTATATAAAATTTTGTAAGCACCAAACATCTTATAATAGATTCTACAGAGTATGATTGAAGGGAAAACACTGTAGAAGAGTTCCCACACTAAAACTATAAAACAAGTAGTGTTCGGGTGGCAAGTTCAAATTTTGTCTTCCTAGACAGTCACTTTGGGTGTTCATTGCTGGTTTCCTCTCTTAAATCACAGGTTTGGCTGTACAATGTC
This sequence comes from Eucidaris tribuloides, assembly GCA_001188425.1. Taxonomy (NCBI): domain Eukaryota; kingdom Metazoa; phylum Echinodermata; class Echinoidea; order Cidaroida; family Cidaridae; genus Eucidaris; species Eucidaris tribuloides. The sequence continues at coordinate 6,513 of JZLH01S0119553.1, forward strand.
AGCAAATTTACAAAATTGATATTAACCGCATATATTTAACTGGGGGGGGGGTCAATTGACCCCTCCCCGCGCCGCGAACCCCCCCCCCCTCGACGTAAATTTCGCGACCAATGCGCACCGGCACAAAAATTTTTTTCACACGCGTCGCTCGGCCGACTTTTTACTTTCCAGGTCTTGCGCATAACTCTTTTGAGACCGTTTCGGAAAATCGGATCATACCGGTTACAACTGCGGCGACTTTTTATACATGCATTGTCAACACCAAATTGCTCAAAACGTGATTTCGTGTACAAAATCAATGGAAATTGTGTTTTCCAGCCAAAAAATCATTAAATGAATGATTATTTTTGCTTTTACTTGGTTGAAATGAATTTAAATTCTTATGCTGTTTATGATGCAGAAAAGTGTCCCCAACAAATTTCAATTGAAAAAACAATAAATGTAAACAACAAGGGTCGAAAAACAGAGAATACATAAGAAATTCACAAAAAATAAAGATACATAAGAAATTAATTCCAATTTCGGCAAATGTTTTTGTAGATAATTGTAGAAATGTCAAATCAATATTTCACCAAAAATTAGCATTCTACTAGCTAGTTTTTAGTGAGTTATAAGTGAAAACAAAATTTCATAATCCACTTAGCAATATTGCATAATTTAATTACTTAAAAAATAGTAAAAATTATTTTTTTGAAAATTTCACTATATACAGTCGGTGTAGTTTACATCCGGTCTATGCGCATGCAAATTTTCAGCAGGGCGATCGCAGCGATGGCGGGCCGGAGATCTGAAGGGGGGGGGGGGGGGTCAAATTGACCCCCCTAAAAAACCTGGTCCTGAAAATAGCCCAGTTAAAATAGGGTTAATGGGGTGAACAAAAACCTTGCATCTCAAAAATGTTTAATGTTCAGGGAAAGCTCCGCTAACGTGAGAGATAACTTAAATACCAAGATTTGTGTATGGTACCAGTGGATAGCATATCTGATAGACCAAACAGTAATGAGTAATCTAACGCACTTAAAAGGACTGAATCGTGCCAATCGACCGGCCCTGATGAGAACAAAAATTCTCACGGCCGTCCACCTCCCGTTCGCTACTCCGTTTCGAGTTATACTAATATACGCGGTGGTGTTATTTCGTTGCAGACTCAGCGGACCGCGATGGACGGCAAAACGCTAATACGAAAGAGCCCGAATAATCAAAGTTCGGCACGTATCGGTAAATTAAGGACGCTCCTCTGAGTTTGTTGCTTCTCATTGGCCGTACTGAATACACGATCTGCCAAGTGCGCTGACCTGCGTGCATCGAACTGGTTTTCGCAAGCACCAATCAACACAAAGCACACTGCGAAACGGAGCTAGCAAACGGGTGATGCCGTGAGTTTTGTTCTTCATCAGGCAGGCCGGTCCGATGGCACGATTTATCACTTTAAAAGCTGACAAGCAATTTAATGAGTGTTAATCATAACGATAGTTACAGCATAGAGCTCTCTCACGGCTTCTTCATTTTAATTTCATGTTGCATGATTAAAACAAACTTCATGGAATGTATTCTGACACATAACACTGTACAATGGCCGCCATCTTGGGGTCTACCAGCGTAACCGGTAAAATACAGTATGCTCAAGTGAGCTCTATCTTTTTCAAATTGAAAGGCATGGACATTTAGCTGCCTTCTTCTCCAATATCAGTTTTTCACACAGTTTGGTAAAAAAAAAAAAGAGAGATATTGTACAAGTACTATTTTTTTTTTCACCTTGGTGACAAAATGCCAGATTTTTTTTCATTCTTTATAAATCTTGGTTGAGTTTGCAAGTTTAATAGGCATATAGCAAATGTGGTATTTTAGGTATTAATGTGGCATGCCAGGTTTAGCCACAACCTACAGCACATTTACGAAATGAGTTAGCTCCCGAGGCCTAAAAAGCAACCAGGCCTAGGAAAACTCCACAGGGAGTGGAGGTGATGCACAATACTGTGCAGGCTTGACATGGGTCCAAATGATTAGGGGCACCAGCGCTCAAATTAAAAACAGGGGCTCGCGCAATTGCCACCGGTAATCAAAACAGCCCTTGAAAATGCAAAAGAGCACCTCTGAAAAATTCCCACAGACACAATGTGAATTGGTAGCTAATTTAGCCACAAGAGCCCACCGTGAGTAAAAATAATGTATTTTGATCCCTGATCAAGGGTGGTAATTTGTGAAGTCGTGTGAGACTGTTCACCCAATGATACAAGAGCTATAAAACCCTCACATTTACCTATTACGCTTAGAAAGCAAATTTAAAGTTTTGTTTCAATTGTCTGAAACAACAATCACGTCTAAATTGCTTGATCAAACCAAGTGTAACATAATTGCTGATAAGTCTTGGCATTAAAAGGGTACTTCGCTTTCAATTTTACTTTCAAATGTCCCTCACAAAAGTAAATGCCCAAAAATTTCTGTTTTTATCATATATGCTTGGAGTTTGATGCATAGGACCCGAGAAAAAAACATACTAGAAAGGTAATAACTGGCAATTATATTCCCAAATCCCAACACAAAACCCTTTTGGTTTTTCAACATAGTTCAGTTCAAAGCCTATGCTGTGACAGTAAGTTTTAAAAGGCCTGTCTTTGTAATCGCCAGAAATATTCTAATATCCAGTTTTATTATTTTGTTAGGCAACAAAAGGCAAAAAGTCCAGATTGGTATATTGGATGCAAATATACAGACACACTTCCAAACATAAACGAGTATGAGTGTTTGATGTTAGAGCAGGCAGTACTGTTATCTTTAAAGATGAAACAAAATATCTTGCAAAATGTATAAATTTCCTCAAACAGAAGCTTGCCAACATATGATTTTTGTTATGAAAACAGAGGGAGTAGATTTGCCTGCATATATAATTATTTTTGCTTGGCCAAGTATATATTTTTCATAACATGGTAGAGGAGACATGCAATGGGATCATGAACTGTGGATAATTAATTTGATAAATTCAGATTTGGAGTAGTTGGCACATTTGCATATATATTAAGTTATGAAGTAGCAATATTTTTCAGCAAATATTTTTCAAGATTTTATATCCTTGACAGTGGTGAGCCATTTGGGTATAAGACTGCAAGCCCGGTTTCCTGCACACACCACAAATAAAATGCAAGAGTAGAAACACTAAGTACAATAAATATGTCAGATCAAAACATAAAGAACCAATGTTGGAGACAACTGACAAAATTGTTGTCACGTAGAAGTTTCAGTTGCTATGAACTAAAAGAAATGTCACTGAATGACATCTTGTTTGAAGAGAATAAAATTTGTCGTATGTACGAACATTTAAAATACATTTTTAAATAGCCTGAGAAATCCACTAGAAAAAGGTGTTTGAAGGCTGTCATGTGACAAGTCAGTAAAGTCAACCTGAACGCCTACTTGACATAATGACAACTTGTGAAAATCCTGTCTAAATAACTAATGGTTTCATATACTGCTCTGTACAAAGGAATCACCAAAGTTTAACTTTCTGTACGGCATTTGATGACGCTCAGCATGCAAATCAACTATTTTCTGAGTCACTCATCCTCAATTTAGCCAATTTTCAAGAGAGTTTTTGAAATTGGTGTCTGAAGACACAACAGATTTTATAATTCGCAGTGAAAGAATGTTGATAAAACCATAGATAGGTTGGGTGAATTTTTTTAAATTTTACTATATCACCATTTATATATGTGTCACTAATCTGGGGCTTTTGGTTTAATACATGTAGGCAACAAGGAGCAAAACAAGTTACAGTGTGTGACATAGAAACAGACATAAACACAAACATTTAAAAGTTACATGTAAGTATTACTATATGCAGTTCATACTCATTTGAGCACGTAGTGAATAAACATTTCCACATTAATTGCAGAATTTTCACTGTCAGCGCAACCCAATAATGAGTGTTTGGCTGGTGTTTTGGTTTGTGTGTTGTTTGCTAATTCAGGGAAGAAAAATTAAAATTTTTGCCAATTTTTTTTTTTTTTTTTTTTTTGGGGGGGGGGGGGGGGGGGGGGGGGGGGAGGGGGGCTACTTTTCCTGGTTTCGGCTGCTTTCCAGATATTCTTATGTATTGAACTCTATGGAATTTACGGGGGCTCTTTTTAGCATTTCGGGGGGCAATCGCCCCGGAGCCTCCATGTATTTTTTTCCTCTGATTACATTTAATTACTCTTGTGCTCGCCCGTTTTGGGGATGGGTTGGGGAAAGAGAGGAAGGTGAGTGAATGAAAAGAATTGCAGGTTTAAGGTCCCAACACGCAAAAAGCGTGCTGCTTTGTGGCATGTTTTTGTGGCCACATTGTGATTTGGGGGGGGGGGCGGGGGGGGTACTAGTATTTAATCAGTGCTGCATCACAAATTAACCTTACGTAATTAAAATTGACTGGTCCCTAACTCATTCCAAACAATGGAAGAGTAGCGTGAGGCTATAGTTTAATGAATGCTTTAAATTTCATTGTTAGACAAATCCAACAACGACCCTATAATCACTAATTAACAACTCACTGCTATTAATACCAAAACTGAACTCATGTAATGTTTAGATGAGTTACATCTATTCCCCACAATAAATTGCAACTTACACCTTTAGTCTGCCAAGAATCAATTTGTAATGCAGTAGAAAAATTAACCATGAAATTTCCTGCGATACTAAATCTCCTCCTTCTCCCCCCCAAAAAAAAAATTGAACGGCAAACAACAATTCCAAAAAGAATTCATAGAATCAAGTTAATCGATACAAGAATGTTTAATTTGATATCTCATACAGTGTTGCATTCTGAGAACCAGAGGTGCAGACCAAAGCCACAACAACCACAACCTTCCACAGGATTTGTAAAGTGACTCAGACCGAGACTGAGACTGAAGGCCACCAGAATTTTGCCCGGAGGTCGCCTCGGATCCAACACTGAGTGCGTAGCCTGTTAGACCAGCGCCAAAAGGCCGCTCCGCCTCCTCCCCCCCTCCAAAATAAAACTGAGAGCAGTTTCGACTGCGCGCAGTCGAATGGGTAATGCCTCGCAGTCCGTGTCACTCCCATACCAATTGATTAATTGAAAAGCTTCAAAGTTATCGCACGGTAAGCAAGACCAAATTAGATGAATAAAGCAATAGGCCTATGTGACCTCTTGACCAAGTTAAGTAAAATCCAATTGTAGCAGTTCTTAAATTATGCGTGACATTATGAGCTCAATTCGGACATCGAACGCCTTGTGAGCCTTTGCCTCTCAAACTCCAAAACGAATCAGTAAATTGGTGGCCTATATTGGATACTTCTCCCAAGTTATCATCAAATCGGAAAAGCCATACTCAAGTATCACAGTAATGAGCCCAAATCAGACATATTCAAGGCCCGGTGACCTTTGACCTTCTCAGCTCCCAAAATCTATATCAGTTTATTGGTGCTCATAATACATACTTCACCCACGTAACATAAAAACTGACTAGGGCAGTTCTCTAAGTTATCATGGTAAGCAAGCGCCAAATCAGACATAATTTAGGCCCAATGACCCTTTGACATTTGAGCTCACAAAATCTAATTCAGTTCATTGGTGCCTCGGTACTTCACCCACGGTTAACATGAAAATCCAACTGCTGTATCTCAAGTATCGCGGTTAACGAGCCCCAAATCAAGACATATTTGAGGCCGCGGTGACCTTTGACCTTTGACCTTTAGCTCCAAAATCTAATCAGCTTCATTGGTAGCCTCAATAATACAATAATTCACGCCAAGTTACATGACAATCCAACCAGCCGCTCTCAAAGTAAATCGAGGTAACGAGCCCAAATCAGACATATTTAAGGCCCGGTGACCTTTGACCTCAAGATGTAATCAGTTCATTGGTGCCTCATAATACATACGTTCACTACAACGTAACATAAAAAATCTACGTGGCCGTTCTCAAGTTATCATGGTAACGAGCCCAAATCAGACATATTTTAGACCCGGTGAACCTTTGACCTTTGAGCTCCAAATTCTAATCAGTTTATTGGTGCCTTATAATACATACTTCACACCAGGTTGACATCACAATCCCACCAGCCTCTCTAAGTTATCGCGGTAACGACCAAATCAAGACATATTTTAGGCCGCCGGTGACCTTGACCTTTGACCTTTCAGCCTCCAAATCTAATCAAGTTTCATGTGCCTCATAATACATAATTCACAGTAGACCAAGTTACATGACAATCCAACCAGCCGCTCTCAGTAATCTGAGGTAACGAGCCCCAAATCAGACAATATTTAAGGCCCCGGTGACCTTTGACCTTCAAACATGTAATCAGTTCATTGGTGGCCTCATAATACATACTTCACCCAAAGTAACATAAAAATCTGACTGCCGTTCTCAGTTATCAATGGTAAGAGCCAATCAGACAATCTTTTTAGGCGCGGTGACTTTGACCTTTGAGCTCCCAAAATCTAATCAGTTTAATTGGTGCGCCTGTATAATACATAACTTGCACCCAGGTTACATCACATATTCCCACCAGCCTCTCTCAGTTATCGCGGTAACGAGCCCAAATCAGACATGATTTAAGGTCCGGTGACCTTTGCCCATTTTGAACGCTTTGAACCCAAAATCTAATCAGTTCATATGGTGCCTGCATAATACATACTTCACCCACGTTACATGTAAATTCAACTAGCCCGTTCTCAGTTATGCGCAGTACGAGCCCATCAGACAACTATTTTAGGCGCCAGGTGACCTTTGACCTTTGACCTTTGAGCTCCAAAATCTAATCAGTTCATTGGGTGCCCTGCAATAATACACATTCAGCCCAGTACATGACAATGCCCGACCAGCCCACTCTCAAGTTTGTCGGGCGTAACGAACCCAAATCAGACATATTTAAAGGCCCGGTGACCTTTGACCTTGACCTTTCAAGCTCGCAAAATCTAAATCAGTTTTCATTGGTGGGCTCATAGTACATACTTGCGTCCCTAAGTTACATCAAAAAATCCGATCGGGGGGTTCTCAGTTATCGCGGTAACGGAGATCCGTAACAAGACGGACGGAGCAGAACGACGCACGGACGGACAACCCGAAAAACATGATGCTCCGGCACACTTCGTTGGCGGAGGCATAAAAACCCAGCCCCACAACGCTTTCCACATGGTTTGTAGATAGTGACTTTGGACCAAACGCAAGTCTGAGGCCACCCAGACTTCTGGCCTCGGATGCCAAACTAAAGCATACAAAATACCTTTAGACCAGCATGCCTGATGTCCATTTCCGTGTGTAGATGCATCTTTTGGCTTCCATGCAGGCATTGTAGATGTGAGGACTAATGCGAGAGGCGTGTTCAAGGTGAATATCCAAAGTGCGCATGAATAACTGCTCACTGCCGAACGATCCTCTTCTGGTGCGTATTGTGGGCCAGGATTTTTCTATGAGATACCGTCACAAGTTTGTATTAAGTTAAAATCAAATTTGCATTTGGTGAGCTGTTTAATCACTGCAAGTCTACGGGGAATAATTACATGGCAAAACTGGTGTAGTAGATTTTTTTGCTTGTCTATCACACTAAAAGCTCATTTGGAAACTTAAAAAACATGGGGGGGGGCTTCATTTTCAGACCATAATTAGAGACACTTATAGCATACTCAGATTTTTAAATACTGTGATCATTTTTAATCATGCCTTGTATAATTACAGGGCAAGACTTGGTTCACCTGCAAAATAAAGAATACATACTTGGTTAAAAAAAAATTAACGAATCAAAAACCAACACAGAGAGTCAGAACACTTTTCTAAGAATTCTTATGCATGAAGGATAACCATCAGTGTTGACACAATAATGAATAATTTAAGTGCAAACAGCCATGTTAAAGCCAAAAATGATAAAATTTATGATGTTGTTATTGAAGATGACAAGGAACTAGGATTAGGAAATGGGGAAGTTATTCAAGTTAACGCACTGAATTAGCAAGGGTAAAATCTAGCATTTATGTGTATTCTTGTATTGATGATGTCTGCGGTCTTTAACATCCGAGTACACTGTAGTAGAGTTTTGTCTCAACAAGGGGCCACTCTGGCTTACGTTCTGTGCTAATGAATGGGATGTAAATTGGTAACCTCATTATAAAGAGGCTTGATATAAGCAAAACCCTCTTATACAAGGATTCTGTCGGTCCTGAACTCTTTCAGACACTGATATAGTGAGAAACCGATATAGACAAGGTAACAGATACTCCCAACTATCCCCCGTTTTTCGGCGGGAGATCTGCCCGCCTTTGAGTGCTCAGTTTTCACAAAATCTCCCGCCTCTTTTTTTATTTGCGAGGATTTAGGTTAGAGAAGTTAATCGTGTAGACTATGAGGCACATCCATGATTCACATTAAATTTCTTCAAAAAGGTGTCTGGATTTGGGAGAAAAAGGGAGAAAACAGGCTAAGCGGAGCAGAAGGTTAAACGCTTGAGTTAATTTCTCCGCCCTAGCTGTGTTTCTCCGCCTTTTTCTCCCAACAACACCTTTTTGAAAAGAAATTTAATCTGAATCAGTGGATTTGAACGCTCATTTAGTGCTTGACAACATGTTTCATAAGAAGGCTTCTAAAACCCAAATGGCCTCTTGCCGCAAGAATTTCATGTTTTGCCGGGCCGGTGATGTGGGCTACGCGCACATTAAGTCAGAGTCTCCGGTTTGCTAGGGGGTCTCGGCGGGGAACTCCGCTTAAGAGGTTTTGGGTTGGAGCTCTCTGAGCGTAACTGTCATGGTTTTTGCTCTCGTTGATAAGGCGCAAATAAAAAAAATTAAAAAAAAAACATGTTTCTCGTACCGCCCGCCTCAGATTTTGGGGCCGCTCGAATTATTTTTATTTTTATTTTCAACAAACTTTGAAAATAAAGTTTAAAAAGAAGTTAAAATGCCAAAATTCCATTGGGATATCTGATGACATAAACACACTCTTCCACACCAACACAGTGATGTTTATATGGCCGTGCCTGGGGCAATTGAATTGGCTGTCAAGTCACCGAGGTGCTTGGTCAAGCGTATGTTGCCGGAGCTCTGGCTTGGTAGACATGACTTGATGACTGATGAAATTTTTTCCCCCTTGTTTTCCTTTTTCTAGTCAGTGTATTGTCCATGTCCAGTAGGTGGTAAGGCATGACATGTCAGACTCAGATGACAAATTCTATACGGGTCAATCCATGTCAAATCAACCAATGCTTGTCACCCGACCCCCTTCGATTTTCTTTAAACTCGCACCAAATGTTCCCCGAAGTGTCTGACGGAAAATTCTGAATTGTTTTGCCCCAAGGTCAAACGGTTGCTAAGATACGGCTTCCCTTAGCAACCAATGCGCAGTCAAACAACCTAGTTTAATTAAAATTTGCTATTTTTGATTGGTTGCTGCAGCCAAGTTTGATGAGCTACAGTACTCATTTTCTGGAAATGTGAAGAACTTTATGGTCTTAACATGCTCAGTATATTATGCTGCGGATCTGACTACCCGTTATCGTGTGCGAGGTCACCGAAGATGGTGTTAAACATCCAAGTCAATGTTTTTGGTTGTATGTTTGGAGGCTCATAACTTCAAAATTCAAATAGCTTAGAACTCAATATTATGCATATTTATAGACTATCACTTGCTCAAGAGACCTACCGAAAATTGGCCCAAAAGTCTGTGTCGTTTTCTTGTAGGGCGCCCTCAAATTTGGAATTTTTTTAAAAGTTGCCAAGTTCAAGGTCACAGATCACCATTCGTCCCATCGAGGAGCGACACCATTTTCTCTGTATTGATAGACATTTAGCTATATTTTCACAGGTCACCTAAAAATATTTGTGTTTTTAATGTTCAATAGCTAATTTAGGCATTTGAAAATGGTCGTAAACACCCCCACAATAATGTAAAATGACACATAAGGCTTTTTAACAACTTTCAAATTGTGATAACTCTAAGATAAAGAGCCAAAACACAATGGTATTTTCTGTGATGATAGTCTTTAATTAGTACTAAAAGGATATGCATCGTAAATAGTGTTACTTATTGGCAACTACCTTCAAAATGCCACTGAAAACAATGAATTGGGTCAATTTTCCATAATTACAGGGTGTTACAATGTGCTTACATTGACTTTCAATTGTGTGTTATTTCAATACTAATGGTGACTTTGAGCTGATAAATGCAAATCATGTTCCATTTTTACTTTATTTTAAGCTACAAATAATATTTACAGTGATATCCATATCATTTGACCTTCACACTATTCTAAAAATAGCTGAAAATGCATGAAAATTAGCATCTTCATAAATCACAACACCCATGAGCTTTAGGCCAAGTAAAAAAAAATATATGTTTCTCGTCCGAGTTTTTGAAAAAAATGAAAAAGAGGGGCTTTTTATTTTTATTTTTATTTTTCAAGATGGCCGCCATCTCAAATTTTTAGCATTTTCATGTACGTTCCAATCAAACGAATCCTCAAAATAATGAACATATTGTAGTAAGTGAACATATACAATGTTTTTACTAGCACAAATACTGTAAAAAAAAAGACATGAAGGAAACAAAGGGCATGTACCAAACAAGCCATAGGCCTACTATCTACACTTTAAAAAGAAAGGGGGGGGGATGACATGGGTCCTAACACCCAGGATCCATGTTGTAGACCCTACTGCAAGGGGTATAGAATTTGTCATCTGAGTCTGACATGCCATGCCATACCATCTACTGGACAATACACTGACTAGAAAAAAAGTAAAACAAGGGGGAAAAATTTCATCAGTCATCACTCATCAGGTCATGTATACCAAGCCAGAGCTCCAGTCTATGGGCAACATATGCTTGACCAAGCACCTCGGTGACTTGACAGCCAATTCAATTGCCCCAGGCAAGACCATATAAACATCACTGTGTTGGTGTGGAAGAGTGTGTTTATGTCATCAGATATCCCAATGGAATTTTGGCATTTTGACTTCTTTTTTAACTTTTTTTCTAAGTTTGTTGAAAACAAAAAATAAAAAATAAATTCAAGCGGCCCCAAAATCTGAGGCGGGCGGGGACGAGAAACATGTGTTTTTTTATTTGGCCTTACAACACATTTCATAATTAATTTTCTCACAGACTGAATGCATAATCATGTTGATATTTGCCAGATTTGTAGCCTGTAATGAGTACTTTGAGGATCTATTATTAATCAAATTGTCATCACAATGACCTTGAAAATATAGCTAAAAACGCCCCCGAAATCAATAATTCATCAATTTTCCATTATAGCGTTTACATTGACTTTCAATTGTGTGTTACTTCAATACTAACTATGACTTTGAGCTGATAAATGCAAATCATGTTCCATTTTTGTTCTCTTTCAAGCTTCAATTAATATTTGAAATG
>JZLH01S0119553.1:22249-32497 GCA_001188425.1 Eucidaris tribuloides
AATCAAGAATTGCATCCAGTTGATTCACCATAACAAGTAAGCCTCATCACTAAGTAGACATGTTTACAGTGAAGAAACATCGAAGATAAGGATAAAGAAATTATTCAAAATTGAAGACAAATTAAGAAATAGCAGTACATAACTGTATTCAACTTACAATTTGAAATAGATGTATGTGTTCACGATTCACAATGCTTCAGTTTTCAAGGGTTTAAAGAAAATTAGTGTACTACTACTGTGAGCTCCTAGCTTTTGTTCAAATGAAGCATTTAATTTCATTTCAGAAAAAAGGCATATGCTCGTTTGTACAGTATCAAATCAGGATGCTTAAACCGTTATGTCATCATTTGTAATAGCTTATAAGCTTAATAGCTTATATAGTTGGTGAGAAAAGTTGCATTTTTTAAAGTTCATTTTATTACAAAAATTCCAAGACAGACCATGCCCATAGATTCTTGGGAAAACCCATTAAGAATAAATGTTGTGTTCTACGGTAAAATTCATGTATAAATACAAATAAACATGAAAATGTAAACAATCTGAACGGATGGAAAATATGCCATTGTCAAAGCAAAAAAAGTTTTTGTGTAGTATGTGAGTCTTGTGATCTTGTAACTAAATATGTAAATTTAACTTGCTATTTCTTTTTCTACCTTTATCATTACCACAGGTCATCAATTTGCATTGAAATCATTAATGGGCAGATTGCAAGCATATTTCACTTTGGACTTTCAGTATGAATTCAGTTGTTTTTTTTTTTTTTTTTTTTTTTCTATGTCCACCATCATCCAAGCAAGTTCATATTCTTCACTGCATCTGATCACTTCTGATGAGCCATTTCATTCTGTAATATCTTGAATATCCTGCCGATCTGCATGGAAAACCTGCACTTCACACCACCAATTATTTGACACACTGAGCATGCAGACAAAGCTCTTAAAAATCAGACTGCCGGCCGTTCAGGCTTCTCATATTAGGATGAAATATTGCATTTACAGAAATGAGCCCCAACTACATTCATGGAAAGGCATTGCTGAAGGTTTCGGTTTTTGTTTTGAACTGTGGGACCAGTTCTACAGCCGTGTAAAACTTGAAAACCAATGAATGCGCAACCAGCCTTCATGAACTTTGTTATACAAGCAGTATAACATATACGATACACATGATTTTATGACCTAGTTTGCTACATCAACATCACTAGAAAATTTGCGTGACAACGCCATTACTCTCTTGTGTAATTTTCAGTCATTTCTCTTGCCCATTATCTAAAAATGTTCAATGACTATATCCCTTCATAAAAACACCACAAAAAAAGTAACTAACCCCTTTTTCAAACCAACTATAACTTTAAAAAGACGGTGTTGAGCCCAGAACAATTAATTTGCGCAAGGATGTTCGTCTGCCATTAATTGACCTAAATTCTGTGATGAAAAATGTGATTGTCCGTTCAATCATGCGATGAGTGAAGCACATATTAAATGCAAAAAGTCATCTTTTTCAAAAAGTCACAAGGGTCATTTTTTTTATTTGGGGGGGGCGCGGCTGGGTTGATGCAGATTTAGACAAATTCTGTTTCTGGAATGATTATCGCTATTTATGCTTAATCATCTAGACGTTTGATCTCTCTATACCTTCTTGACACTTTTGCATATTTTACGCTCCGTTGACGCACAATTTAAAAATAGTCCCACCCTTTCTCGATTAAATTGTAAAAATCCCATAAAATCACTGCAAAAATTGAAATCCGATTTTTTCAGCAAAAGTATCTTTAGTGGTCGTACAACATAAGGGCGCTGCTAAACCATGACATGTTGAGTGAGCACACTTTATTAAGCTAAAGGAAAAAAGTCATTTTTCCATTATTTTGGTAAGAGATGACTCGTGACTTTGAAAAGTGGCATTTTCACCTTTAATGCATGCTCATTCATGCATGAACCCAACAGACCAATCACATACTTTCACACAGAAGTAGTACAATGACCTATAGGGAAACACTGCTTGCAAAATTTATATTTGCACAACTTGTTTTGCTTAAAAAAGTTTATGGTATCTTAAAAAGGGGGGGGTAGTTACTTTTTTTATATTGTGTTTATGTTTGTATTGTTTTTATGAAGCAATATGTAACAATACTTATCAAGTCGGTGTGGACGTAAAGGCTTTTACGTTAATCTCTGTTTGGGCTAATCAAAACAACAGCACCTGCGCCTTGTAAATCGCTTCCAAATTCATCTTAAGCTTATTCACGCCTGAGAAAAATTTCATGCTACATGGAAGAAAAAAAAATAGTAAATAGGTGAAATACATAATGCTACAAATTCACTATGCTTAATTTGCTCAAAAGTTGAGTCAAGCTTGAATTCTAATCATACTATGCTGCGATTCCACTCGCATTCCACATGAATGTCATGGAAAGTTCCTTTAATCTGGATGAATAGTTCTGAATCAGCTGAATATGTTACACAGAAATATCTGTGTACAGTATGTCAGATGTTGGTATGACTTGACCGCTTCATCTGATCCAATAATTCATATTCACATGACATATTCATTTTTTAGTGGTTGCACTACATTATTACCGATGCAAGAAAGAGGAAATTACATGGTTTACATGAAATGCATAACATAGTAAAGGACAATGCCATAATACAGGTAAATGAAAATGCTTCCACAATTATGACAAACTTAACAAGAATAAGCCGTCATTGCGTTTTAACCCTAACAGCCCTGCGGCTTTTTTGAAATTGCAGTAGCCCGAGCGGGGGGCGGGCTAAATTTGCCCCCCCCCGCTTCAGATCTCGGCCGCGGCATCGCTCGCGATCGCCTCGAAAAAAATTATGCACGTAGCATTTAGAGCCGACGCTAATCTCCGAGACTGTATCGTTAGAGTTTTTGAAAAATAATTATCTTACTATTTTAAAAGTTAAAGCTAATTATGCCATATTGTATGTATAAAAATCATAATTTTTGCCCATAACTCCCTTTAAACAGCTCACAGAATGCTAAATGTTGGTGATAAATATTCTTTGACATTTCTAACAAATTATCTGTAAAAAAAAATGCTGGAATCAGAATTAATTTCTTTCTGCATTTTATCTGTTTCATGAATTTCTATATGTATTTCTTTGTTTTTTTGACCTTTTGTTTTCATTGTTTTTCGCATGAAATTTCTCCGGGGACACAATTTGGCGATCATAAACATCATTAAAATTAGTAATTTCAATCAGTCAAAAAGTAAAAATAATCCATGCATTTATGAACTTTGGGCCTAGAAAAACACAATTTGCCCATTGCACAATAACACACGATTTCACTGTTTCTTTTTAGCGCATTTTTCGTGCTGACATGCAAAAGTACGAAAAGTTGCGTAACTCCGCGAACGGGGGGCCCCCCCATACCCGGAACATCCGCGAATTGCCGTCTCAAAAGATGGCGCAACACTTGAAGTAAAAAAGTCAGCCGAGCCGACGCCGGTCAAAAAATTTTTCTCGCTGCGGCGGAATGGTCCTGCCGAACTTTTGTCGAGCGGGGCGGGGGCTATTTTAGCCCCCCCCCCCCCCCACCACCCCCCCCCCCCCCCCCCCCGGGCCAGATAGGGTTAAAGCTTAGGATAGCATAAACGTAAATTAAGAACTAGAATAAATATTGGTTGGCATCAGCCGTTAGATGGAAACCAGACGGAAAAAGTGAAATTCATTGCAAGGCCTCTCTCAGCAACTTACCGTTTGGAATATAATTTAGATGAAATAAAAAGAAATATTGCATTTCTAATTGTAATTGCCAATTATTGAAGAAATATATGTGCGTATAGCAAAAATGCTTTGAGTCTACGAGCATGTATATTTTTTCTTTCTGTTGGAAAGACTTGACAGTAACATGCATTGTATGTGTTGGTGGTGGCTGTGTCTGTTGTGTGTGTGTGTGTGTGCGTCGTGTGTGCGTGTGTATGTGCGATTGTTGTGCGTGTTGTGCGTGTGTGTGCGTGTGTGTGTCGTGATGTTGTTGTGTGCAGGGTACTATGGGTATGTCCCATTGATGTGTTTGTGGTGTCTGTGTGTGATTTTGCTTAGTGTTTTTAATATTTAATCCCCAATGTTTATAACTCTAATATTTCCCTCAGCAGACACAACAAGAGATTATATTGTCCATAATATAATATTAAAAATATGATTACATTCTAAATATGTTTCATAACACTAAAATATTTAATGATACATGAGACATAAAATCTTCTTACATAGCAGATCTTTAACAAATTTCAAGAACAGAATAAATTACAAGCTCATCATTTCTCTTTTTTTTTTTAATTCAGTGTAGCGTTTATAGCGGATAAGAAAATTAAAGCAGAAAATCTGAAGACTAAATATGATTGACAAAAAAAATAAACAACATGTACATGTTCATATACAAAGCATAAATTAATTCAGATATTACACAAGCAATCAATCAATTAATCAATCAATCACTCGACTCAATCAATCAATCAATCAATCAAATCAGATTCAATTCAATCAATTCAATCAATCAAATCAAATGAATCAATAATATCCATAAATCACTCAAAAAACTTCACTCAGTTATATGCATCTCAAATCAATAAATCACATAATATGATCCAATCGATCTACAACCGCCGTTTAATCGATTTTTGAGTGTGCTCATATGAGAATTATTGCTCGCATATTTCTCGATTAAAAATCTCATGAAAATTACTCGCCAATCGAGCGCGCGCATCGATTCGATATCAGCGACGTTATTGGGTTGCGTTATAACAATTTTGTGAGTACCCCGCCATTTCAATGCAAATTCTATGGATGCGCGTATTAAGTTTAATATCCTATATACCATATGCGCTACATACGTCACTGCCGTAAATCGACGCTAACGCCAGGTACGCACACCCCATGGGATATTAACAGCCCTTGTCTAAAATCGTTGTTGTATACCCTATACAAATATTTTTTTTTTTCAGGGCATGGTAAATTCATTAATAAATCCACCACTTCTGATTGGCTTAAATAGATTTCAGCAAGCCGCTTGTTATAGATTACATGCAATTTGAGGTACGCCGAGTGACAGCCCTGGACGAAACGCTCCTATCTTCATAAGACAGTGTTAGGAGGATACACCCGATATTTTTGACAGGATCTGTTTCAAGCTTATATGGAAGAGTTTCATAGCAAAAGCCATTAAACGCCATTTTTTCTTTTTCTTTTTCAAAAATGGTAAGCAAAAATGTTGAATAGCGAGAGGGCTACCTGCATGGCACTTCCACAAACTCACTTTAACGTCTATTTTCGTGATTTCGAAAACACGATTTTATAGCAAACCCGATAAACGCCACCTGACTTTCTTTGTCAAAACCCAATAAATCCACTCAGCGTGGATATCATTCCCAACCCTTAAAGAGGAGGAAGGCGCCAGCAACTAACAGGCATAAGTTAAAATATTTGAGTTCTTGCCAACCAATCAAATGCCACGCGACGTGTGTTATAGCCGCACCGTGGTATTGTATGCACTGTTTGAACTCCCCCCCCCCCTATAGCTGTTTCTGCAAGTTTTGTCTTAGGGTAAAACTTACAAAGACGTAAAATAAACACAAATTAACTGATTTATAGGGCCTTGATGAGGGTGAGTATCACACAGTACCCCTTATTTGGGCTGTTTTTGTCACCATGAATTCTCACAATACTCACAATGTCATTTTTATTCTAAACTTATGCCTGTTAGTTGCTGGCGCCTTCTCCCTTTAAAACTCTACAAACGCACAGTGACCCAAGGCAGGCCAAGTGCATGATAGCAGTTTTTTCTTCAAAAATTCACCAAAAGCAGGGATTTGCTGATTTTGAAAAAAAAAATGGTTTCATGGCAAAACCCAATATATCCACATGGTTTCAAGGCAAAACCCAATAAATCCACATGACTTTCATGTCAAAACCCAATATATCCACTTGGCCAATCAGCGTGCATATACCCAACATGGCGGCGCCCTGAAACTCTACAGTAGCAAAGTGACCTCAGGCAGGCCAAGCGCGTGCTAGCATGCAGTCCACGGCAAAACATTGATTAGATGCTCCGTTTCGCCTCCGTGATCGGAATTCAATATGGATATATGGCATTTTTGCAAAGAAACGATTTATGGATATATGGCATTTTGCCGTTTATTGGGTTTGCAATTAAAGCAATTAGTTTTGGTAAAATGCCACATAATATGCAGATTTATGTAAATTTGCCACTGTATAATTATGGTATCATTATACATTCAAGCATTTAACCTAAGTTGAGATTTCTACCATGCTCTATATTTTGCACAGTAAAAAATGTCTTTTATCTCAGTTTGCCTAATGGATTTATTGGGTTTTGCTATGAAACTCTTCATATGTTATTATTCTTTCTCAATTCTAAAGGTGGTTTACTATCACAAACATCCTAGAATTTAACGTCATGTGACGTTTCTTTATATTGCAGTTAATGATGTGGAGCGAAGGCCACAATTTTTAATTATAGTAGCCGTATCTTCCTTACCACTGTCTTATGAAGATGGGAGGTGCTTCTTTGCTGGGTGTGGTCTTCTTTCTGTGACAGCTTTCAGAGTAACATATTGACATTTTTTTTGTTTGCTGGAAGTCTTACCAAACCATTAAACTACATTACAGGAAATACATGTATGAAACTGAATTACAATGCTATTTAAACAACCCACCCCTATATAGAGCCCCTCTGCCGTTGGTGCGCCTGCATCCCGGCCTGCATTGGATAATCTCTTCGCCTTGGAGAAGAAAGGAGAAAGAATATTCATTGACTTCATTTCAAAATATTTGTTATTTTCCAATAACAACTTCACTAGGACGACCCCTTCACCTGAAAATGCATGTGTTTTAGTGTACATGTATTTTGCAATATACTTTTGGCAA
The DNA here is from genome assembly GCA_001188425.1 of Eucidaris tribuloides. Taxonomy (NCBI): domain Eukaryota; kingdom Metazoa; phylum Echinodermata; class Echinoidea; order Cidaroida; family Cidaridae; genus Eucidaris; species Eucidaris tribuloides. Next base: position 29,161 of record JZLH01S0119553.1, read on the forward strand.
GGGAGGGTAGATTTGTTAACAGCTATAGACCCAAGCATAATAGCAGTTTATATATGGCGTATAGGCTTTCATTGACTTCCTGATAACAATTATCATGGTACAGAGATGCTTATTTTATGAAACCTTTTTTCTTCGCCTTCATTGGATAACAGATTTTGTAACTATGTTCTTAGTGATCATTGTTATCCCCTTGGAATCTATATTTTTCCATAATTATTTGCTTACAATGCCGGTTCACCAACAGCTGAGTAGTAATGGCAGTAGGCCTATAAAGATCTACCAAATCTGTTTTAATCCAATGATACAGTGAATGAAGTTATGCTTCTTGTCCATAATAAACACAACAAAAAAAGTAACTACCCCCTTTTTCAAAATTGTATAACTTTGTAAAAGAACGATTGTGAGCAAAATAATTCGGCAAGGGTGTTTCTGCACTAATTGACTAAATTCTGTGTGAAAATGTGGTTGATCCATCAAGTCATGCATGAGTGAGCAACTGAGCAGTAAAAATGTCACTTTTCAAAAGTCACAAGGGTCATTTTGGGGAATTTTTTATTTTAACATATATTGACATATTCTGCTTCTGGTGAATGATTAATCACTATTTATGTTAATCATCTATCGTTTGATCCCCTTATACCTTCTTTAGCACTTTTGTCATATTTTATGCTTCGGTGAGCTCAATTTAAAAATTTCCACCGTTTCTCAATTTTGAAATTGTAAAATCCATTAAGTTAACTGCAAAAATTGAAATCCATGACCTGACGGATCAATCACAGTCTCACACAGAAGTTAGTCAATGAGTGTAGGAACACCCTTGCCAAATAATTTTGCACAAACTTGTTTTGTTAAAGGGGGTAGTTACTTTTTTTGTTTTGTTTATAACACATAGCATCAAACTACTTCTTCTCTTAGCATCATCTTTTAGCCCTCTTAGACGAGGATCTTATACCAGGAACTGAGTTCATAAAGTATGTAGAATTTGTTTATTTGATTATATCTTGCACAGGGGTGTTCATCAAAATATCGATCCACTTTTGACTTTTGATTGTGTCTGAGTTGTAATGAGCCGAAGTTAAGAGATATGGGCAATTATGATTATGTGAGAAGCCTGGCTATATATCACAAGTTTCCTTTGTCTTTTAATTAAATGCTTTATTGCTTTCCATAGAGCATGAAGTTTCAGGTGTTTCATTCATTATTTGCGGAAAATGTATAAATTGCGGACATTGGATAATTATGTTTGCCATTCGTGACACTACCAATCCTCAAGTTGCACATTAACACTTTTAACTACAATTATATTGTCATCACTGAGCAAGTGGCGCAAATCCATTTTTCAAATGTGGGGGGGGGGACATTCACATGCAGGAACCTGCCCAAACCATATTTTGTCAGCCAATTTTTTTTGACACAGCCAAACACTTTCTGACAAGCGGGGGGGGGGGGGGCGACCAAAACCATATTTTGCCAGCCAAAAAAAAAATAACTCCCAAAATATCTGCAAATTGCCAGCCAAATCACAAATTCGTGGGGGGGGGGGACATTTGATATTGTGTACCCCACCTTCAAAATCGTGGGGGGGGGGGACATGTCCCCCTGTCCCCCTGGATTTGCGCCCATGCATCACTGTTACCAATTCCTACATTGTGTCAGTTCGTACGATTTAACTTGACACAATATACACTATTCCATTACTTAGAAAGAGAAAAAGCACACGCATACCCGCACGCACACACACACACACACACACACACACACACACACACACACACACACACACACACACACACACACACACACACACACACACACACACACACACACACACACACACACACACACACACACACACACACACACACACACACACACACACACACACATGTACCTTTTTGATATTCGTTTCTGACCCCCAAATTTAAGCTACTGAGCATACTTAACATGCCATTCTTTCGAGAAAGAAGATTCAGTAGTGTAGTCTACATTATTGAAAAATAAAGGAATATTTTTCATATTGTTTCATACAGTAGGCCTAATAATTATCTTGGCTAGCCATGCGGACTAGTTACTGTAGATTTTGGCTACCCCGCCATGATTTTTGCTAGCTAATTGGCTAACGGACTACTGTTAATCATGAACACTGCCGGGGAACACTGAAGAGCTGGAAAGCGACCCTACACACAAGTCATTGTAGATTTAATAAATTATCGAGCAATGATTTGTATACGATCTCAAAAGGCAAACGACTTCTTGAAACCTAATATCTGGATATGAATACGTGAGAACCAATCATGAGCGACTCTTAGGCAGTCATGTCTTTCCCATCCTAAGAAAAATAATCTTATTAGTCCGTAAAGCTCGCGCGCGCTGCTGTACAGACACGCGCGCTCGTGACCGTCCAGGCAAATTTACCTGCTAGTTTGGTGCGTCGTACACCGAGCACAACACAGGCCGACAAGTCCCCGTCGCCGACGGCTAGGTGATATGATATGATGTACTTCAGCCGATCTGTGCAGCAAATAGCTTGTTTCATTTGTTTGACAGGGGCTGTAGAGAAATATGCATTAAATGGATGGATTGGATTTACATAAACTGACATTTAAGGAAAGAAATTTCTATGTATATTGTCAAGATCTGTCAAAATTGTTCCCTGTTTATAACCTGAAAATAGTTTTAAATGTAAATATTTGTGTCATTCTTGTAGACTTCGTCCCTCGGAGTTATAATTCCCCCAACTTATAATAGTTGCATCCCACGAATCGTTCTCTTGCAACACGACCCGATAGAAGGTGCATTGTCCTCTAGCGGAGCTAAGGCCAAATCTGGCGACGTGTACCACTTTTATTCGGCATCTGACCGTAATTTCTCAAGAAATCACAAGATAAAACATCAAAGAAGACATGGCCCAAAGCACATCTGAGTTGGCTTGCGTTTACAGCGCTTTAATCCTTCATGACGATGACATTGCCATCACGGTGGGTTGCGCAATATTTAGTTTACCTATGCATAGACTCTACACTGCACGGTGTGAATTTACCGAGACTAATCTAACCAAAGTGATGTCTGAAATAAATCCTTGATCATTACGGGGAGTGGGGACGCAACACAAATAGATCTAGCGTTACCCCTTTTTCAGATTTACCACAAAATTAAACGTAATCAAACCGAATCCGGTGTTGAAATGGTTGACGCCTTGAGTTTGACATCAACATCGCATTCATTGTGCAGTCGAACAAGTGCGAGCATGCATGCTGCCGAGTCTTGTTAATTTTGAATGAATGATTGCGTCTGCATCTGCACATGCTAGTGAAGACTTCGACTCTGAGTCTGAGTG
>JZLH01S0119562.1:5044-15487 GCA_001188425.1 Eucidaris tribuloides
GGGGGGGGTTGGCTAAAAGTACCAAAGAGTTTTATCATAATAAACTATAGGAGAGTAACATCAATACAAAAAAAAAGTCGGGAGAAATCAGATGATATAAAGATCGCTACAACTTTGTAGACATGGTTGAAGAGGGATACGACCATTTTTTAAGTAGTTATATTTCACCTTTTCAGAAAAAAATTGTTATGAGAATGGTATTTTCACATTTCTTGAATATCTAAGCTGTATTTTATTCCCAAGGCTCCTTATCTTTCAAATAACCAAACACTTTTACACAGCAACTTCATGTTAATGCTCGAATAAGCAAAATCTTTCCGTGGGCAAATGGAAATTGAATGTGGCAGTTAATGTCGGGAATGGGGTAAATTTTGTTCATTTCAAGATAACCTTATTATAATTGATTTATACTTACTAACCACAGGTTGAAAATATTCAGATACTTTCAATTTACAAACGTACGCGGTTGATGTGATAACTACAAAAACAAAACAAACAACTATCGGAGGATTTAGTAATAGTAGTTATTAGAGCCCAGGTTTAGTTTTGGAGTATTTTTTTTTTTTGTTATTTGAAAGCTTTATGCCCCAAAGTCATTACCCTGCAATAATAGATTCTGAATGTTTTTAGTTTTTTTAATTAATTAATGAAAAATCTCGTGGGAACACCCCCAAATTTTACATTATAGTCATCTAAAGGGTTAAAAGGCTTTAAGGTTAACATGTGTTAGTACCTCATCTGAAAGAGCAGACGCAGCGTCTTTCCAGATGAGGTATTACTCATATAATCTTAAAGCCTTTTTAAGCCTTAAGATGCTATAATGTAAAAGTTTGATGGGTCCTCCGAGATTTTTTATTAATTAATAAAAAAAAATAATAAAGACATTCAGAATCTATCATTGCTTGGGCTTTAAACTTACTGACAATCTTATAACCACTCCTTACAAAGTACTAATTAAAAGCATTCACATTTTCATTTCCATGAGTCATAGCATTTCAAGGGCGTAGGCTGGGCGTGCACTGGGTGCACGTGCACCCCCGCAGAGCCATAGGAGTTCCGCCCCTGGCAAGCAAAGAGAAATTTTCACCACCTTTTCTGCTTTCAACGCCTGATTTTTCTCAACTTTAGTTCCACCTCCCTGAGATGTGCACCTCCCCACACCAAGTTAGTTCCACCTCCGCAAGATGTGCACCTCCCTATGCCTAAACCAGCCTACGCCCCTGCATTTGAATGAAAATTGAAATACTGTACAGTGGCGTAATGAGGGGGGTCAGAAACGATTGCTCATAAAGAGGTGTACATGTACATACTTGCATATGTCTGCGTGTATGTATGTATGTATGTATGTATGTATGTATATATGTATATATGAAGAGCTTGCAACCAAAAGGCGCTAAATCCACTTTTCGTGAAATATGAGTTATTGACCTCAGTATATTGGCTAAACACTTGTCTAGTTACAGAATAAAATTTGGCGCTAAATTGCAGAGACAAATACGAAAAATTGTGTGTGTTAGTTTCAGTTTCCCATAGGCGCGTGTACAAACTCCGGCAAAGAAATGCACTTTACTCCAAATTCATCAAAGTGGATTTAGCGCCTTTTGATTGCAAGCTCTTCATATGTACGTTTGTGTGCGTGTGTGTGTGTGTGTGTGTATGTGTGTGCGTGTGTGTGGTTTGCTATGCGTACCCTTTCAAACTAGTGTAGGCATACTATACAGTGTGTCAAAAAAAGTAAACACTTAGTAAAACAATTATTTTAAAAAAATTCTCATGATTTTGAGATTATTTTTTAATATGAATATGTTACTTTGGATATAAGCTATTTGACGACTCTGTTGGTTTTGAAAGTATTTCACGTATGAGTGAGCACAACCCACTTGTGTCCAATTATTAAAAAATACATTTGCGGACAGAATAGTGTTCTTATAGTCAACGTTTGATGCGTCACAGACCGGTTCTGCAGAAGTTCTCAACTGATGTGCCCAAGTATTGAATTCTCAGCATGCTCAGAGAAAACCTAATATCATTTCTGTGACAAGAAAGACAACATGAAGCAATGATTCAGATACACCATCGTAAAAAAGAAGAAAATGCCATTTTTCATGGTCAATTCACAGTTCATCTTGCAAACATGACATTTTCTTCTTTTTTAGTGGGGTGTATCTGAATCATTGCTTTATTTCTGTCTTTCGTATGACAGAATTGATATAAGCTCTTCCCTGAGCATGCTGAGGATTCAATACTCATGCCCATCAGTTGAAATATTCTGCAGCATTGGTTTGCAAGGTATTAAACATCTGTGCGCCGATTGGACAAAAGTGGGCTGTGCTCACTCATGCGTGAAATACTTTCAAAACCAACAGTGTCATAAGATAGCTAAGGTCCAAGGTAACATATTGATATAAAAAAATAATAATCTGAAAATCATGAGAATTTTTTTTTTAATATTTTTTTACTAAGTGTTTACTTGTTTTTGATACACACTGTATTCTATACAGTATCAAAGTAACCTGACGGGGGATGGGTCCGTGAGAGCAGCTGCTTGGGAAAAATCAGACTGATAGAAAGAGAAATGTGAAAATTTTGAAGGTTCCTAAAATCATTACAAGATTGTATGCCTCGTGGTGCTCATTGCAGTGGTCCTTCCATTCACTTTATGTGCTGGATTTGGAATTCTGGATGTCTCTCCAAGTTTCATTGTTATGAATGTTGTGCATGTGCGTGAATTGCAGCCTTTATGCTGCCTTTACACGGGCACGAATGTTTACTCCGCACAACCCCGCACAATGGCGTACCTACCTACGCATACCATTCTGTGGAATGCAGCTCGCTCAACTCTCTAATCCTCAGGATTGTAACCGGTGTGATGGTCTAATGCTTAGAGCATCCGCCTCACGTCCGGAAGGTTGCGGGTTCGAGCCCCGGCCGGGTCATGCCAAAAACCTTTTAAAAAGTTTAACACTTTGTCACGAACGGCCACGCATTTTTTTTTTACTAGCCGCGCACCATCACGAATGATATCACGATCGTTTCCCTCATTGGCACGTTACGATGAGTGCCATGGCGTAAACCGTTTTGCGTGCCCGTGTAAAGGCTGCATAATACGGGCACGCAAAATGGTTTACACCATGGCACTTATCGTAACGTGCCAATGAGGGAAACGCTCGTGGTATTATTCGTGACGGTGCGCGGCTGCTAAAAAAAAAGTGCGTGACCGTTCGTGACAAAATTTTGAAATATTCAAAAATTTGTCACGACAAAATTTTCGAGCCATTTTCGTGAACACGTCGAGAACTATATGAAACCTAGGCGCAACTTCGTCGTGACGGGGCGTGGCATTGCGTTCCACTGCGTGCCCAGCATGGGTTGATGGTACGCATTCAACGTGGTGTTTGCGGCTAGTTTGCACATAATTTACACACTGGAGCGCATTAGTTGCACATAACTCCCTCATAGTTTGAGAACGCCTTGCGCACAGTTCAGGCAGGCGCACGTGGTAAGCTCCTGCGATGATTACATGCGTTCATGCCAAATGCTAAAAACATAGTTAACTTGATCAAACCTGAAAATTTGAGGGCATTTCGTGACATCAGCCCTCTCCCTAAAGTCCAATATTAAAATCATTCAGGGAAATCATCAGTAAGACAAGATTCGGAAAATACATGCAATAATCCAAATTGCAGAAGGACTATACCCACCCAGTAGCCAAGTTTGCTCAAGCTATGATTTTGAATTGTTTCGAATTGTTTTTATTATCATTATTATTTTTTAAATGATTTTTGTTAACAGCTAGCCTGTTTTACAGGCCGTATTCATTTTGCGCAATCAAACTAGTATATGTCCAGTAATAAGACTAGGCACTTTTCGAACTTTCGAACTTTTTAACAAATTTAACATTTTGTCGCGAACGGCCACGCACTTTTTTTGCTAGCAGCGCTCCATCACGCATCGTCGGCGGTCATCCGAACCGTCGTATCGCGATACGACAGTGCGAAACTCATTTTAGAGAAAATCGACTTCAAAGTTTACTATAATTGCATCTTTTTGTCCCAAGCCTTACTATATTTTTTTATTGCTAGAAATATACATGATAGGAAAGACCAAGACAATTGCTTAACATTGATTTCTTTATTTTTACACAGAACCAAGAATCAGAGAAAATATCTGGCAAAAGAGCTACATGCTTGTAATTTCGTTGAGCGTTTATATTTCGCCTGTACTAAACGCCATAGGGGAATTCCAACAACAGCTGAACGCACAAGTTTTCAATACGCGCGATCAACCAAACCGTCGTATCTCTCTTTCACGTGCAAAGTCAATGCAGCGCGTGATGCGCGTTTGCTGTACGCGTATTTATACTAAGTGAGCGCAGTTGTTGTTTAGTGTGCTACAGTACACGTTTCCAATGGGATATGCGCATTTTATCAAAAACTTATATGGCATCGCTTTCAAAATTGTCTTATATCTCACAAAATAAAATAAATTGCTGCCTAGAAATTTAACCATATAAAGAGTAGGACTTGTAGGACTTTCAATTTCTGCAAAAATCTCAAAATCGATATTTTGACCAAAATCGACTGATACGACGGTTCGGATGAACGCCAAAGGCATGGTACCACGAGCGTTTCCCTCATTGGTACGTAACGATGAGTGCCATTACGTAAACCGTTTTGCGTGCCCGTGTAAAGGCAGCATTTCCTTCATTGGCTCGTTACGATGAGTGCCATGGCGTAAACCGTTTTGCGTGCCCCTGCAAGATCGTTTCTTCAGTAGTAATTTGGTTTGGACAAGATTTTGTTTGTGTGGAGAATAAAGTGGGTGAAGCTATGTGTATGTAGCGAATGGAGGGATGGTCGCAAGGGGTATCGCGGTGTTGCCAATTTGTACTAATATTTATTTTTGTTCATTCTTTATATAAAAGCTTTCACTTGTGTGTCTTACTGTGTTTTCTGCTGCCGTTGAATGCGGTTTGCTGTTGGCCTGGAATTGCCCTTTAATGTACTGTATATTTCTTAAATTTACCAGTTTAATCTCGGGATCAACCTTACGATAGGTCATTGATGATTTTTTTTGATCCTCCCCCCCCCCCTCCCACATGGTCACTTACGATTTTCTCTGCTTTGAAGCAGTTAATAAACATTTTGAAATACAATTCTTTTCAGTGCTTTATTTTTCAAACTTTATCAAAGACACTTGGACCATGAAGGATTATGTAGCTCACTTTGTTTTACCTGTGGAAAATGTTAGCCAATGCCTTTAAAGAAAGATAGAACCTGCAAGTAACAGAAGTAAGTAAAATAATAATACAAATAATAAAAATTTCATTGAATTTTAAAACATGCGATATTTTGTATTATTACCATAATGTCGTATAGTTAAAAATGGAAATTTCTGCAACAAATAGTCACAAAAAACACTTAAGACAGCGACATTTTAGTGTTTTTTTTCACATGTTGAATTCTTCTTTGATTTGGGGGTAACAGTCATTTCTGATCAGATCGCGACTTCGCTGGCCTGAAACTGACACGATAACGGTCACGCGCTAAAATGCACTTTTTGAATCAATAAGCGTCCCCTGTAGTCTTTTCGGTAGTGTTTGTTCTTGTTCCACTGTAACAAAAAAGCCGAGACAAACACAATTAACAGAAATTTACGCTTGATAGGGCCTTGCTGAGGGTAACTGTTACATAGTTCTCTTAATTTAAAGTGATTGGCTAACATTGTGGAGCTTCAATTTAAACAAAATTGTCAAACTTTGATATCTCAGCTACATAGTAGTGTTCAAATGGACAAATAAACAACCTAGAATACAAAAGTTTGGAAAGTTATACTGCCAATGGCAAGTTATACATGAATAAACAATAAAACTCGGGGCGAGTTTTATTAACGTAGGTGTACACACAGTAAGTCTATTGGAGGAAATGGGCAAGTGAATCTGGTCAACTTACGATTTTCACTTTTTCAAAGCACTAAATAATCATTTTGAAATACAATTTTTTCAGGGTTTCATTTTTAGACCTCATGAAAGACACTGGTAGCATGGGAAATCATGCCGCTCAGATTTTTTTTTAACTGTGGTAAATGTTAGCCAATACCTTTAAGTTTTCTTTATCTGCATGTACAATAAATCTCACGATCCTAACAATGTCAGAAAATCTTAATTCTTAACTTATTCCTGTTAATTGCCGGCTCCACCTTCCGTTTTAAATATGGAGCAAATACCAAATTTGTACGTGTGATATTCTCAATAAACCTTCCAGATTAAAGCCCATTTTTTGTGGGATTTTTTTTATGATTTGAAAGCTTTATGCCCAAAAGTCATATCCCATGCAGCAATAACAGATTGCTGCCTGGGATATGACTTTTGGGCATAAAGCTTTCAAATCATTGAAAAAAAATCACATGACTAAACTTGGGCTTTAAATGGTGATATATAAAGGTAGTTTGATAAGAAAAAAAACCAAGAATTAAGATACCGTGTAACCATTAGCCCAATTCTTATTGCGGTGCAACACTAGCAACAGAGCATCGTGTTTTCCCATATTTTAATTTAGGCAATCCGGACATGATAATGCTAGAGAAATTTCTGACCCGGTTTGAGCACATCCATGCAACGATCGTGGAGCCAGCGAAGAGTGCCAGCAATAAGTTCCGGGTCAAAGTTGAAAGACGTGACGACATGAGAAGAGTGACCTTTGATTGGCTTACTACGACGATCGATAGCTATCGGGAGACAGTGAGGAACGATACCAAGTTTGCTTTCATAAGTCTCATCCAGTCACTATACTACACCCACAAAGAGCTTTCCGATGCAATGGATTATCTGCTTTCAATTCTATCGAGTGGTGGGATTCTTCTTATTCAGATTAATTCAGGTAATTTCACATTTCAGTATAGAATTTATACGGGCATCAATAGGAAAGTACCGTGGCTTAGCGTAAAAAAAAGAAAAAAAGTTCTCATTCGAGAGGTGCCAGGTTCGAGACCAGGTTGTATCGCTCATGCCTTTGGGGAATCATTTCATCCTCATTACTTTTTTTTTCTGTGAGACGTAAAGTCGAGGGTCCCGAATTAAAAATATATAACACAAATATAAACATACACATATATGTAAACAAGTGAAAGTACCCAACGCAAAAAATGGGTCTCGGCTCCCTCATCCAAAGTATGTAGAAGATATACTAGCAAACTGTTTCTGTTACCTGATCCTATAAATACTGTACACTTCAAACACTAAAAACCTCAAATTGCATACATACGGTTGTAATGTCCGGCAAGCCTCTGGCAAGCCTCTGACAAGCTATACTGCTGATTTAAAAAAATATATATATACTTCCCTGAAACATCAAGATAATTGTACATGTGATCCTCTACCTTGTGAGCTGAGAAAGCATATCATTTTCACAATGCATGCAAATTCCATGCATATCTTTCTGAAAAAGATAGCTCTTGGCAATTTGATAAATCTGCAATATTTTGATTGTTACTTTCGGTTTAGATTACGGTGGTGAAAATTATCATTGTTAGTAGTGGTTTGATAATCATTGTCTTCGTCATCATCATGATCATTATTATTAGTATCTTCATCATCACATGGGCATCCTCCTCCTCCTCCTCCTCCTCCTCCTCATCATCATCATTATCATCATCATCATCATCATCATTATCATCATCATCATCATCTTTATTAAAGCGAGGGCATTACAGGCTTTCATAAAGAAGACGATGCTAGCTACACCTCCATTGTCATCGCGGTTTGTATGGTATGCCATACCATATGGCAAGCCCAGAGGCCAGAATATCTACGCGTTCCGATGACCGCCGCTGTTGAAAAATTGGCAAATTTGGGAGATTGCATTGCCTCCGAAAAATGGCCCTAGAATTAAAACGCCTCACTCAAAATCAATGATCTTGGAATCATTTTATTGAAAAAAGAATGTTCTAACCAACGAAATAAAAATTAATGACATTTTGTCGATAATGGTGAAGAAATTAGCGATCATACTCGTAGCATTCTTTCTGGGCCACCCTGTATAAACCCCTCAACAAGTTCTGCAACTCAAATTTTAGCATTGATATCTCTCTTAGTATCATAGTATAATTCTTGATATTGGTATAAATAAAAAGCCTCTTTATTTTCCTTTACAATGATACTTCATTTGCTATGATTATGATTATGTGCAAGACATTTAAATAAGGGGCCAAGTCAAAAGTGAAAAGCTGCAAAAATGCACACGACTTCAACATGTATTTGTACGGAGAGTGAATTGTGTTTAATGATGCTGTGATGTGAATTAAGTGCGATGTGTTGATCGATGGAGGGGACCTTGCAAAATTGCCAGAATCCTAATGAAACTCAAACATAATGATAATTTCACAATTACACACTTAAATCTTATTATATATTCAAACCAAAATGTGAAAAAAAACATTACACTTCATAAAAAATAGCATCATTTAACACAATCCGCTCTCCATACAAATGGATGCAGAATTAATGCTGATAACAATGCATTTTATAGCTTTCCATTTTTGACTTGGATCCTTATCTAAATATCTTGCATATTCCATGATACCATTATCGTAGGAAATGAGGCATCACTGTAGAGGAAAATAAACAGGGGTTTGTTTTTTTAATGCTACCAATATAAAAAAATATATATATCAACGCAAAAATGTTGAGTTGCAGATTTTTTTCGAGGTGTTTATATCTATTACTGTACACAGTTGGTAAATTAATTTCAAAACACATGGAAGTTCACAACCCCACTTTCGATGAGGCAAAAATGAGCCAACATCCAAAGATTTCGATTTGTCAATGATCAATGCAGCTGTAGCATTACACAATATGACAGTATTCCGGAAGAATCCATGACCACAATATTGTTATGTTGTCAAAGGTTGAGGCCAGTCCAGAGCACTCACATCCTTTGCAATGTGTAGAAAAAACACACATTTCCTCTCCCCCAGATTAAGATTAAATAATCTCTTTTGCAGACGTCCAGAACACATCAAAATACCACTTAAACCCTGATTTAGGCTCCTTATGTGTGACAGTTTTCGTGAACTTGAAAAATATATACAGTATGTCTCTAAGTTAGGTTCACGGAACCCAGTCGGTTCAATAGTATCATTCAAGAGCAGCGCCACAATAGAAAATCGGGGGTCACGAGTAGTTTGCAGGCACAAACCTTTGTCCGTCGTGCAACGCCAACCAGGGTCTGAACAATCTGTGCTGCAGACTACTACTTCCATAGGCCCTGTGTTATAGCTCTAAGAATCAAAGCTACACGATTCCCCATGCTACTAGTGTCTTTGATAAAGTCGAGAAATGAAGCCCTGAAAAAAAAAAATCAGTGTAAAACAATTAGTAAGTGCTCTAAAAAAGTAAAAATCATTGAGAGACCATTCCAGCTTTTCTCCATAGACTGCTGTGTTGCAGAATTTCCTATCGGCTGATACAAAATTAATTAGCCAATTTGTATCTGCACATATTGAACTAGTGACGCAAAACTGTCCAAACTTTTGTGTTCTAGGTTGTTTATTTGTCCACTCAAACACTGTCAGATATGTCAGATAGCAAAGTTCGACATTTTTTTAAACGGGTCTTCCACAGTGTTATAAAGTGTCTTTAACTTTTTCTGCTATATGCTCCAAAACTCAATCCTCCATATATTTTGTCAGTTTCTATCTTTTATACTTATAGCTATATCAATCAATTCAATTTCATAAAATATTACAATAATTAATCTGTACCCATATTCGTTTAAACTATTGTCAATCTATCTTGTTCTCATCTGTTCATGTATATAGTGTATTCTGTATCTATGTTAAATATTTTTTGTGTATTTGTTTTGTATATTTGCATTTTGTAAGTGCGAACAAACAAAATTTCCATATCATTGTTGGACAATAAAGATGAACTATGAACTATGAACTATGGAATCGGTAGAAAGGGTCAGGATCACCATACTAGCCGCAAGAATGTTAATCTTCTTTTTGCCGTCATGAACCCTTCACGCACTAATGTTGCATCTGTGCACAATCGTACCATTAATTTGAACAATTTTTAGATTATTTGTCTAAACGCCAACAATATGTAGTTTACAATTCAACATCATCCCATGACCTTAATACAAAGTGTGGTGTTCCACAGGGATCCATTTTAGGCCCATTATTATTTCTTATTTATGTTAATGATATTGTAAATTCATCTCCCGAACTTTCTTTTATCTTATTTGCCGACGACACCAATATATTTTACTCAAACAAAAATCTTAATTATTTAAACTGAATATTGAACTCCAAAAAATATCATCTTGGTTTAAATGTAATAAGTTATCCCTTAACATAAATAAAACTAACTACATACACTTTGGCCCGTATTCTCGAAGCAAGGTTAGTTAAACTCGGGTCTAAGATAAACCCGGGTTTAAACTT
>JZLH01S0119562.1:27185-37998 GCA_001188425.1 Eucidaris tribuloides
GCGAAAAGGGGGAGGTGTGTGGCTCAAGATAATGCGCGTATGCATAAGAGTCGCAATTACTTGAGTAATTGCTTCAAGACAGCAATTGGTTGTGAAGCAAAATGAAGTCATTGCAACAAGTGAGGAATTTCTTAAAACGTATGAACGAAAGCTTTCCTTTATTTGTAATTTGCTGGGTTTTTTCGCTCTATTACCAGCTTGCGCGCTTTTACTTAATTATGACAGTTCAGTTTTTAAACTGCCCCGCTGATTTAGACCAAGTCAAACTGCACAGAAAGGAAGAATAATCAAAATATTTTTTCTGCTATTCAAGAAAAACTTGGGGAAATATTTCAGGGAAGGGGGTTAAATTTTAGTTCAATCCTGGAGGCTAGCGTTGCGTTTTTCAAAATGTATTTTATGTACGATGCCGCGAGTTGTGAAGATAGGAGGCTTCTTCCCATACATATTTCGACTTAAGAATCTGGGGGGGGGGGTGGGCAGCGTCCTCGCATCTGTTATCGCCACATGCGTTGTTATATGTTGTTATATTTATTAGGTTCGCTTTTCTAGTCCAGTGACATCTCAATTATAAATGAGAAGAGAGAGAGAAGGAAGAAGAAGGAAGAGAGAGAAGAAGAAGAGAAGAAGGAAGAGAAGAGAAGAGGAAGAAGGCAGACAGAAGAAGAGGAAGACGAAGAAGAGAGATAGAAGAGAGAAGAAGAAGAAGAAGAAGAAGAAGAAGAAGAAGAAGAAGAAAGATAACAGTGTTGGGTGTCTCGAGACATGTTTCGAGACAGTGTTTGGGTGTCTCATGTCTCGTCTCGGTCTCGGACGCTAATTGTCTCGGTCTCGTCTCGGTCTCGACAGGAATTCTCTCGGTCTCGTAGTCCGAGACATTGACAAGACACTTAAAAACAGCTCAATTTTGAAAAGTCACTCTTCTTAGATTCTCACTGATCTCTGCCTGACCTACAGCATAAAATGCACTAAACACAGGATTGAAGATCAAACAGTAGAGATTAAGAGTCGGATACCTTGAAATACAGATTGTACATTTGTCTCTTTTAGTGAACAGAGGTACTAAACTTAACGCAGAAAACTGTCATTACAAGGTGTACACCATGCGCGTGTATGGACTGTCAATCTCTGAATACTCTAAACAAGTATTCGAGTCTGAAAAGATACCCTTTTAAAGTAAACCTTCTGTTGAATACCCTAAACAAGTATTCAAGTCTGAAAAGATATCCTTTGAAAGTAAACCTTCTGTTTAAAATATACACTTTTTCATGATTTTGATACCCTTTTCACTGTACGCACACGCATCGCCCGGCCGAAAAAAACACAACCCGTTTTACACGTTTCTTTTCACACGCACATGGTGTACACCTTGTATTGATAGTGCCCCCCCCCCCCCCAGGTTTTGTTTATTCACAAGTTCTATGTCAAAGAAGAAGAAGAAAATACAAAAATATAAGGTCATCGCCGCCACAAAATGAATTTTGGAAACTGTGCAAAACATCTTGAGTGTGTGTGTGTCTGTCATCAGCTGTGTGTGTATGTGTGTGGGGGGGGGCTGAGGGACTTGAGGTACCAGTCCCATTACCCCTATTTACAATGTGGATGCAGTCCCTCTTACCCCTCCGTTTACAATGCAGATACTGGATAACAACCCCCCCCCCGGCCTTTCTTGGCACGGTTGCAACAAAATGCATGAGTACTGCAATCACAACTCCCGAATTCAGGTACCTTTTCAGTAAAGATTGTGTCAGGGATGTGCAAGTCCATTACTTCCCTTCATTATCAATACCAAACCGTAGTTTAGTACTTACAAATGGTGTGTTGAAAGTTTGAGATCCATACGTCATGAATTTGTTGTTTTATGAGAAAAACTAATAACGACATGTTACCAGGATGTTGTTCTTTCCGTGAGTTTAAATTGTGCTCAAATTACGAATCGCGGTTATGTGTACCGTCGCAAGACCAGCGGAGCGCACTGATTGGTTAAATGGCTAAACTCCACGTGACCTTTGGCTAACGACTGATCAGACAATTTTGGAACGGCCCGTGCACGTCGACGTCACGGATTTTTTTTTTAAAAGGCTTCAGAGCCATTTGCAAAGGATGAAGTTTAACCGTCCAGATTTTCACCAAAACTCAATATTTTACCCCAAGTCTCTATGAGAGGTGTTTATTTAGAGTAATCTTCACATTGGATATGATTTCAGCTGATTTCATTCATTAGATGTTTTTTGACGTGCAAATCAATGACACAATCTGTAAAGGCAAAAGTTTACCTCTTTACAAATATCAAATTTCGTTTTTCTCCGCCATGTAATTAAGCAGTTTTCCGACTTGAAATTTGTGTTTGTAAAAACCACATTAGGCCTATACGAGGCCCAAGGGGGTTTTGATTCGGGTTTGGGGACATGTTTGCAAGTAACGCTTTTTTTTTGTAAATTAGTTCAGTTTTATTCAATAAATATTTTTAAATTTTACTTCGGGTGAAATTTTGAGGCATGATTTTTTTTCATTTTATTTCAAAATGCTGTTTTCCTTGTTATACTTCGAATTCTGTGATTTCCATGAAACATCCGCAACGCAGAAAACTTCGGTCTTGCCCGCTGTCATCTTCCGCTCTAATCTTCCATGATTATGAATGATGATTATGACGACGACGACAACGACGATGATGATGATGATACAATGAATATGATGATGAATGTAATGATGATGACACGATGAATGATATCAGGAATGAACTTAAAACTGTTGTAGTAGTCTATAAATGCAATCAGGTACGTACGAAAATAGAAGAATGTGTGCATTGCATAGAAATAACTAGTGTCTCGTTTGCTGTCTCGGGCATTAGTGTCTCGGTCTCGTCTCGGTCTCGAAGGTAATTGTCTCGGTCGCGGTCTCGTCTCGGCTGATTCTGAAATCAAGTGTCTCGGTCTCGTCTCGGTCTCGAACGCTAATTGTCTCGGTCTCGTCTCGTCTCGGCTGAAACTGTCTCGGACCCAACACTGAAAGATAATGATAAATCAATAACAATGAAAAAAAAAATTATTGGGGCAAACGAAATGGGGGGGGGGGCATGTGCCCCCGGCCCCAAGCCTCACCCATAGCTACGCGCCTGTATACTAGTAAACTGTTAAGCGTATAATAGTCTAGATAATTTTTCCTTTTTGTTGTTTCCAGATCTCAATCAAGCTGAAGGATTTCTAGCTGATAAATTCTGGATGGAAGAATCACCAATCTTAACTGGTGAAATCTTGGAGATAGTTAAACTGAAAGGCGTCGGGGCTACCTGCTTCCCAATTTCATCAGACATCAATGTCACCTCCGTCTTTGATGACAGCTCTGAGGAAGGGATGAAGCTGCTGGATTTCCTGACTGAGACCTGCAACTTTCGACAAACAGCGCCACCGGGAGTACTGGCTGACACGCTAGCCTCACTCAAGTCGCGCACAGTGATGGACGATGATGGGAACTATTCACTATGCAATGATTCGGATTTCCTGATAATTTCCAAGGACAAATAATGGTCAAGTTATATACTTAAAGATGGCTGTGTAAACACTCTCTAACATCGTCTACTCTATGCACCAGGACACAACTACATACAATTACATAGGCAGTTTTTTTAAAAATAATATTGTTAATAAACTGTTTTTCAACCATATTTGTTGTTAATTTGTCGGAAATACTAGTTATATTTTTCTGCATTTGTAGTTACATGTCTAGGCTTTGTTACGCTGCCTACTGCCAGGTGAAAATATTTCCTCTTTTCTGGAAGAGGAACCTGATTATTCTATTGTAACATCTTTGATTTGAAATATAATTGATCTGATATAGGAAATTCATCTTACTATTGCGTAATACATTCCTTTATCCACACTGAAATAGAATCAAATAAGACATTTATAGCATTTATGACATTTTAATTTCAAGAATTAATATATTTCCTCGAAGAAATAGAAGTGGATCAAACGAGTCCAAGAAATTCAGATTAAATGGACACAACCAGGGTTCAATTCGGGCAAATGACATCCCCTTAATATTAAGAAGGTAACAATCTAAAAAGGTAGTACAAACAAAATGTTCGATTGATCAAATACAGAAATTAATTTTAAAAAGTAAAAAAAATGTTAAAATGTTAAAATATTAAAATTTCATTTTTGCCTGGAAATTATTGACAACAAAAGTCATGTAGATATTGTAAATGTTATCTTTACATATTTACTACTTCGATATTTTAACTCATCTATATGAAACCTATTATTTGGTTATTTTCATTATAGAAACCATCACTAACCATCAGTTGTAGATGTATATTTATACAGTCAGTCGGTAGTGCATCGAAAAAATCTCTTCCTTCCAGGCGTATTCATTGGTGAACGCGCTGTGCATATATAATGAACTGGGACACATCATTTTAAAACTCCAAATAAACTTTAAAAAATCATTTCCAATAGTTTAGTGTGATACATCACTGTAAAGGAGAGCTTTCAAGCTCTTCAGCAATATCTTTTAATTTGACATTTGTATTGTTTTCAAATGTGTAAATGAAGGTTCAAATTTGATGTTAAAATTGAAATTTTAATGAATTTTTGAACAGTTAAAAGTCTAGTTAAATATTCTTGCATCTCACTCATTTTTACATCACTGTAAAGAGCAATAATTCATCTTTCTTTGTATGCTGTTTGTTTTGCTATTCATGTTTATACCAGCAGGATCTAGCAAAGTACAACATGAGTACATAAATGCCACTCAGTAAAACATTAGAGAGAATTTCATTGGATGCTGTGGTTTAATACTAGACTGTGATTGGCCAAAGAGAACACAAAACATGCCTTCACTGCATGCAATAGACAGGGGTCATCACAGCGGGTGGTCTTATTTGAATTACCCGCCACTGGTGTGGAGTCGGCCAAACACATACCAAGATTGCAGAAATCAATGATCATATTTTGCATCTTCTGATATTTTGCTGGATCCTGACTAGTATAAAACATAAAAAGCAAAACAAATGTAATAGAAAGAAAGTCGAATAGTTGGTCTTTACAATGATGTAAAAATAAGGGAGATGCAACCAGATTTGGCTTTCATTTGAGTTTGATAAAAAATAGAAAAAAAAATAATTTTTTAATCATCTATTTGACCTCAAGTTTTATAATCTTACCAGTGATCAAATTAAATGAAACACATATAGGCATAGGCTTTGAAGTGTCTGTTATGTTGTCATTTAAATTTCTTTATTATACACTACTGTGATCATAAATTATTGTAATTTCAAAAAGAAGGGTCTTAGCTCATTAAGTATGCAAAGCGCACAGAAAAGTCTTGTGTGCTGCGATCGGTGCCTCATTATGCCTCATTTGTATACACACTACTAACTGACCATATACATTCTGTGAAAGTAGCTTTGGTAATGGATGATAGCAAATGTATATTTTACAAACATTCATTTTGTGATGAGTGTGAAATCCATTTTTCAAGAATTTTCTCAACATTTACTCAAGGCTTATAAGAGTCATTATCACTTGGAGTACTGTCAATCAAAGTTTAATAAAAAGATATCCAAATGATCTTGATAATCTCGTTGAGCAAATTTATTGAAATACAGCGTGTATCAAAAAAAAGTAAACACTCAGAAGAAAATTTATTACGCAAATATTTGATGATCTAGAGATTATTTTTTATATGAATATTTTACCTTGGATCTAAGCTATCTGATGAACACTATTGGTATTGAAAGTATTTCACGCATGAGTAGCACAGGCCACTTTTGTCCAATAGGCCAAAAATGCATTGCGCACAGACGTTCTTATAGTCGATGTTTAATGCCTCACAGACCGGTGCTGCAGAAGCTCTCACCTGATGTGCACGAGGATTGAATCCTCAGCATGCTCAGAGAAGATGTAATATCAATTTTGTGGCCAAAAAGACAAAAATGAAGCAATGATTCGGAAGTACCCCCCTAAAAAATGAGAAAATTTCATGTTTGCAAGATGAACTGTGAACTGAAGAAAATGGCATTTTCTTGTTTTTGAAGGGGTAGGGTGGGTTGTATCTGAATTATTGCTTCATTTTTGCTACATTCTAAATCCTCAGCATGCTCAGAGAAGAGCTTATATCAATTATGTGACAAGAAAGACAAAATAAAGCAATAATTCAGATACAATTACCAACCCCCAACCCATGAAAAGGAAGAAAATGCATTTTTTTTTAAATTCACAGTTCATCTTGCAAACATGACATTCTCTTCTTTTTATGGGGGTACTTGTGAATCATTGCTTCATTTTTGTCCTTTTTGCCACAAAATTGATATTACATCTTCTCTGAGCATGGTGAGGATTCAATCCTTGTGCACATCAGGTGAGAGCTTCTGCAGCACCGATCTGTGAGGCATGAAACATTGACTATAAGAACACAATTCTGTGCGCAAATGCATTTTGGCCTATTGGACAAAAGTGGCCTGTGCTCACTCATGCGTGAAATACTTTTAATACCAATAGTGTCATCAGATAGCTTAGGTCCCAGGTAACATATTCATATAAAAAAATAATCTCAAAATCACGAAAACAATTTTTAATAGTTTTTTTTCTAAGTGTCTACTTTTTTTGATACACGCTGTATAATTACACTTTTCATTTGCAGTTTTTTTTAAGCCCAGATGATTCATTATGAATTTGTTAATGTGCACTTGATTATGTTCAAAACAATGCACGATATTCATTATTATTATTTATGTTACTACCTCATTGTATGGCCCAATCACATCGGGAGCTCTTGCAGCGCATTAGAATATAAATATTTGGATAGTGTTTTTTGCGCTATATTAAGTTTCAATTACTTGTATTATTATTATTATCATTATCATTATCATTATCATTATCATTATCATTATCATTATCATTATCATTATCATTATCATTATCATTATCACTATCATTATTATTATTATTATTATTATTATTATTATTAATTGTTATTATTATTATTATTATTATTATTACTATTATTATTATTATAGTTATTATAATTAGTAGTAGTAGTTGTTGTTGTTGTATAATCATCATTATTATCATTTAACCATAACATTATACAGTGTGTCCCAGAAAAAAAGGAAACCGAGATTGATGAAGATTTTTCTATATGTTAATAACAAATATGACAAACAAATTGTACATAATTGGAAAGCATATTTTCTCTTCTTTAATTTGATACTAGTTGCAAAGATTTCCATTCACGCATGACTGAGCAAAGACAATCAGAAGGGACACAGATATAAAATCATTTGCACGAGCAAATTTGAAATTCATACGGTCACGCTTGAATGTATTCAGAATATCTTCGATATTGAAGGACATCATTAAAAAGCCTATTTAATCTTCTTTCGTATGATACCTCATTTATGAAAAATGAGCGATGCATGAGTGAGAAAAGACAATTTGAAATGATGTTTGTTTTCAGAAATGTTCCAAAATGCATTCATTAACTCTGCTTCTGGATTTGGCAGCCAGCAACCAAGAAATTACCTCCCTAACAAGATTCGGAGTCTATTATTGTGCCCGAAGCAAGATATTGTGTGAAGTCAGCTGTGCGTGAATCTATTGTTCAGTTTGCCTCAAAAGCTTAAAATGTATTCATCCTGAAAATCACGCTAAAACAGGCTTGTTTTAATTTTACTTGTTCTCTATCATACGTTATTCATTTTTTACGCATGAGGGGTCAGATAAAAGAAGAAATTTTGACCATTTATCTCATGCTTTTATTTCTTAAAATAATTAAATTTACTACCCCGAAAATGCACTCAAACATGGAATTTGATCGTGCAAATTAAATTTGGGTAGCATCAATATTCATTGTTTTAATTTAATCATGCGTGAGCAATGAATAATATGTTTTGTATCAAATTGAAGAAGGGAAACACAGATTTACAAACATACCTAATTCATCTAAGATATTGTTTATTATGATGGAATATTTTTGCCATGAAATCCGGTTTCCTTTTTTCTGGGACACACTGTATAGCAACAAGTCAGGTCAGTATCTGCTCTCACAAAGTCTTATCTTTACAGTAAGTATTACTTGTGATATTGGCTCTAATATAAAAAGTGGTATAGGTATAGGTAATTTTAAGATTGAATTTAATATGAGATATTCTGCTAATCATATTTTACTATTATTGGTAACGGAATACTTGCACATGCTGCATACTTCGCAATATATTGATTTGTATTGATTTGAGATAAGGGGTAATCGTCGTCGTCGTCGTCGTCGTTGTTGTTGTTGTTGTTTTCGTTGTTGTTGTTGGTGGCGGTGGTGGTGGTTTTACCGCACATATCAATCGATAACCGATTATTCTTTTAAGACTTTTTTTAAAATCTTCCCGAGATTTATGAAAGTCATTGTTATATGACGTAATGGTAATCAACAATTCAAAATACTTATTTCCAAGTAGTCATACTAATCTCGATATTAAATTTAATTCAAATAAATGTAATGTCCACTATTTGTAGTTCGTTCTCTTTTAAATTTCTATATATATGTAGCCATGTCTATTGATCAAAAATTGGTATAAACATCAAACTCGAAAGCTATCTTTTAAATTAATTTCTTCTTCTGATATTTGGCTCTCATATACAAGGCCCATTATTTGGCTGGTTTTGATGAATACCTATTTTTACCATTAGTGGCAGAGGAAATTATAACTTTAAAATGAAACGATATGCTGCTTAGTCATAATTTGTAATAGAATACCGAATGTATTTGTGATATTCCAGATTTTGCTCAATATTTACCCGCGATTTATGAAAGTTATTTTAATTCGTATATATGAAAAATATATTCATAAATAATCTACTAATCTTGGCAATTATTCAAAATACTTTATCTACAGTTTTTCTTCAAATTAAATTCATATTAAGCGACGTTTTATTGATCATTGGGAATCATTTCATCCTCATTACTTTTTTGCTGTGAGACGTAAAGTCGAGGGTCCCGAATATAACATATATAACAAAAAATATAACATACACATATATGTAAACAAGTGAAAGTACCCACCGCAAAAAAGGGGTCTCAGCTCCCTAATCCAAAGTATGTAGATGATCTACTAACAATACTGTTTCTGTCACCTGATCCTTTACCCTAGGAGATAACTGGCTTTAATCAGAATTTTTGCTGGGAAGTTTGAAAGTCTTATCCTATGTAGAATTTTGTGCTGAATCCGAAAAACGCAGTCTTATTGACGCACTCATGACATTATTCAGGATTTGGGCCATTTTTAGGCAAAAAAAGACTATTTTTATCATTTTTGGTAAAAATCAGATTTGGGGGTCAAAACTGTGCATGGGTAAGGTGAAATAGCCCTGACTTAAGTAAAAGAGGATGCTGATTCCAATGAAAGCAGTCTTAGTTACCCAATTTTAGACATTTTTGGGTAAAATATAAGATTGTTCTTCTGTAATACAGAATTGGTTCCAACGTTTTAGCAAGCCTTACCTACTTAGAAAATTGCGTAGATATCTTGCAAGCAGGAATATTGTGCTCAATCGTTTTGTTTTGGCCATTTCAGCCATTTTGGGGCTAAAAATATTTATTTTGTTCAAAAATCAATTTTTTGAGTTCTGTACTGGAATTTTCATGGTGGTTGCAAGGTTTGTGTGAGGACGATCGTAATTGAAAAGTGTATTGATTTCTAAAAGTATTCTCATTGATACGAATCATGACATTTTGATTTGGAGGGAATTTTCGGGCCAAAAATATCACTTTTCATCATTTTGGTAAAAAGTGAGGCATAAACCAATTCTTAAATGTTTGGGAAATGCATGACTTGCGTAATAGAAAATAGAGATATCAAAACATCCTTTTTATCAATGTCATCCTTTGGTCTTTTGATCAAATTGGTCATTTTGAGGGCCAAAAAATGTATATTTTCAATATTTTAGTTAAAAACAGGTGTTGGGATTCAGAAATGAAACTTTCCTTCTATTGCCAATTTTCTTTGGAAACTGGTCTTAGTAGAAACGTTTAGAGACTCCTGTTAGATGTTTTATAGACTCTAATAACAACGTTCTGATTATTTTGTCTATTTTCGGGACAAAATGTCAAATTTTATCATTTTTGGGTGAAAAATAAGATTTTCATTTTGTAATTCAAAATTGGTTCCAAAGTTTTAGCAAGCCTTTTCTATTTAGAACATTGCACAGATAACTGGCAAGCAGGATTATTGTGCTCAATCGTTTCGTCTAGGCCATGTAGCCATTATCGGGCTAAAAATACATATTTTGGTTGATAATCTCTTTTGCAGAAGTCCAGAACACATCAATGAAATTTCACATCAGAACACATCAAAACATCACTTAAGCACTGACTTAGTTTTTGTGAACTTGAATAATATATACGGTATGCCTCTAAGTTAGGTTCACGGAATTCAGTCGGTTCAATAGTATCATTCAAGAACAGCGCCACAGTAGGAAATCGGGGTCAGGATCGGGCACCCCTATGGTCCGTTTGTTTTTATTTCTTTCTTTCTTTCTTTCTTTCTTTCTTTCTTTCTTTCTTTATTTATTTAATCATGTATTTATTTAGTTAGTTAGTTAGTTGGCTAGTTATTTGGTTAGTTAGTTAGTTACCCTCCCTACTCAAAATATTGCAATATACATTATAACGCATGTATTTTAAGTTGAAGGGGTCTTTCTATAATGATGTCGTAAGAAAGTTTATAATTGGAAAATAACAAATTCTTTGAAAAGAAATCAATGAACAATTGTTTTTCTTTCCTTTTCCATGGCGGAGAGATTATCAAATGCAGGTGCACCCA
>JZLH01S0119628.1:0-13080 GCA_001188425.1 Eucidaris tribuloides
AAATTTCCCTTTTTCCGAGTGAATGATTGTCCAGAACATTCAAAACAACAACAATCCTCAATTGAACAAAGAATTCAAGTTGCCTTTTATAACGTTATATCAGGGAGAGAAAAAGTGAATCCTCCCCCCCCCCCCAAAAAAAAACACGTTAAATACCATATAAACATTTTACAACTTGGTGCCTTTTACCTTTTGTTTAAAGTTAATGTCATAATGGTAATTTACACTCTATAATAAACAAATACATGTAGATTGATATAAAAATTACGTTATCATACGTGATATTGATGTAAGATATTACTCTTGACGTGGCACCGAGAAATAGCTTTAAAAATCTAGAACAACCAGGTACTTACCATCTTCCAGATTTCCAGAAAAAAGCTGGTTCTGTAAAGGGTTCATAACATTAAAAGTTCAGTTAACTTTGACCCTTTAAATATGAAGTAGCCTAATGACGCGATGATGCCACCATGACATGGGAGTAAAAAAGGATGCGAGTGGCAGTATCATGATTTTTTTTTCCCGAAAAATAACATGCCACTAATACTTCCCCAGTTTAACATTAACTACACATTATCTGGTGACGTAGAATTCTTAGTTTGACATACCTAATCATTGGCATTAAAATATATCACGGAACTACTGATATCAATGAAATAACACAAGGGGAATATATTTACCGGCTTAGGAAGTTCAAATGGCAAAGACACACAGGTACGTACACACTATATGCACGGATATAAGGCGTATCACGTCATTTTTGTGGATGTTTTCCTTCTTCTACGTCAGGAACAGTGATACCCGCATCAAGGAAATTCAGAGCTGCCAAGGACTTTACGCCAACAAATACAAGTGTATCAATGGGCTGCCAGTGATACACGATAAAGTAAAGGCCCATTGCATACATTGGCTACATGTGACGTACATGTAAGGGCAAAACGCAGTGACATTTACGGCAATGATACAAATATCTATAGGCATACATTTCTCGAACAAAGGCTGATACGATTGCAATCAAGCGTAACATAGTGATTTCACTGATTTGAAACAAATGCAAAATATTATCATGTGATTTGAGCTTTATATTCCGTGGGATAGTTATAGTCAATAGAGGTAGATTGTCGATTTGGTTGGCGACGCACCAATTATTACGCACCCGGATATTGAACACATGCAAAACCTAACAATTCCATATCCATTGATATCGTTTATGATTTCACTTGTTTGTTTAATGTAGGCCTAAATGTTATCCTTGTTAACTGTGCGCCTGCATTATTTGGTTCTTCAAGGCTCAGTCTCAGAAGACAGCCTGCAACTCAACCTCTTCTCAACTACACAAGACCTCAATTTATTTCAAAATCGGCTGCAGTCTTGTTGAAACTTGCAAAATTTACATTGCTTATCCCGACCAGGCAGAGGCTTCGATCCTTGGGGATCCGACCCCCCCCCATGAAAATATTCGGGGGGGGGGGCAAACATATAGAATTGACCCCCCCCCCCCAATAATTTTGACAACTTGAAAAATGCAGATATCTCATTCATTTATTTCACCACGGTTAAAAAGCCCAAATTCAGAAAAAAACCGTTTTTCAATTGGGCCGTGAACAATACATAATATGGAAGTATATGATTTTTTTTTATAAATACAAAAACACAAGCAATGACAAAACACAACATTAACATAACTTCAATAAGAAAATATGTATAACATACAGTAGCCCACAATCTACCCCCCTCCCCTCATCCCTGTTAACCCAGACAACTGTTTGTACTATTATATCAGATCACATTTAACACCAAATATAATAGCATGACTTAATCTTGATAATTATCTTGTGTAGCTATATACGAACGGAATCTTTGTAAAGAAGGTAAAGTTTTTATATCAATGGGGAGATTATTTCATAATACTTTCCCCCCGTATTGCAGACTTCCTTTTCCATAGTTTGTTTTAACCTTTTTTTACGATCAAATTTCCTAAAGATTGTCGAGTAAAATAAGTCGAGTTTTGACGAAAGAATCTAGCACCAGTATATTCAGGAACAGTACCATGAACAATTTTATGCATGCACATATATGTGCGCTTTTTAAATCGCAATTCAATATCATCTATATGTAATTGGAAATTTAGTTCATCAGATGGATATCTGCGGTTTACTTGTAGGACCACTTTCAAAGCTCGTTTTTGTAGAATGGTAGTTGTCTTAAATTATTCAAGTTCGTATTGCTCCAGATTATATCGCAATAATGAAAGTGACACTGTACCATACTTTTATAGAAAAGTAAAGCTTATGCGTATTCGTTTTAAGAGGTATATATTCCTGATCACCTTTGTTTTAACATGCTCGACATGTGCAATCCAATCCAGGTGTTGATATATTTTGATCCCTAAATATCTAGTACTGTGAACCTTTTTTTAAAATATTTTTTTCCATTCAAATTTAAATTAAAATCGTCTCGAGTCCTTTGAATCCGATGTCGAGTAGCTATCATAGAAATTCACATTTGTCTATGTTTAGTTTTAATCTATTACAGTCAAGCCACTGCGAAATTTGACACAAATCGTTTTCTAATGTTCTGTTATTATCACGGACATTCTCAGAGCTATAGTACAGACACGTATCGTCAGCATAGAGCGATATTTTTTTTTTTATTGTACATTAAGTTCGTTCAAATCGTTAATAAAAACAGCAAAAAGTAATGGTCCGAGGACCGAACCTTGCGGTATACCACATCCTATGGGCAAACTCTTTGATTTATTAACCAGCCATAACAACATATTGAGATCTGCCAGACAAGTAGCAATCAACATGATCAAACCAATTATATGCGACTCCCGTACCCCAATTTTATGCAATTTTCCTATGAGGATTTCAATACCGATAAACACCCGATTGTTTTAAATAGAAAGAACGTCATTTTGACCCCCAAAGACGTCCATGTCGTAACTCTATCCATAAAGCGACTCCACAGCGCACCTTCTGGATCCTCTATTCTATCCATTTATTTACGTGTACCTGCGTTGCATTGCAACATGGATTGGAATGGAAAAGCTTGAACTTCTTAGACTGGCAATGGACGGGAAAGCCTGGCCTTTTATGGTCGCCAACGTCACTAGATATGGCACTTGAGGAGGAGGAGGATAATTCTGTGTATGTATGTATGTATGTATGTATGTATGTATGTATGTATGTATGTATGTATGTATGTATGTATGGATGGATGGATGTATGTATGTATGTATTATGTATCTATCTATCCATCTATCTATCTATCTATCCATCTATCTATCTATCTATTCATCTATCTATTTATCTATCTAGTTTTATGGCTTTTTATCGATCAATCGATCGATATATCTAACTATATTATCTATCTACTAGTATATGTCTATTTATCCAACTGCTGTATCTATCTACTTATCAATTGATCGATCCATCTATCTATCTGTCTATTTATCTATCTATCTATCTATCTATCTATCTATCTATCTATCTATCTATCTATCTAGTTATCTGTCTATCTAACTATCTATTTATTTATCGATCTATCTATTTGTTTATCTATCTATCTATTTATCAATCTATCTATCTGTCTATCTGTTTATACAGGGAGAATAGACTAGTCGTGTAGTGTTAATTAATCTAGATCACAGCCAATAGGCACAGCAGGCAAACTAAGAACGGTGGCTTATTTACACAAACACACACACACCTACACGCACACACACACACACACACACACACACACACACACACTCACATCTACACACACCTACAGCACATGTAGTTCACACAGACACACACAGACACACACAGGCACATTCACACAACACACACACACTCACACAACAGACACATTTCTGCCACACACACACACCACACACATGCATACACACAGACACACAGACACACAGACACACTTGTACACTCATTATCATATACACACACACACACACACAACACACAGACAATTCACAGACACACCACAAACACACACACATACACCACAGTACACAAACACACAACACACACATCACACAGACACACAGACAAGAGAAACACACAGACACCTGTACACACACATCACACACACCACACACACACACACAGACACACCACACAGACACACACACACACACATCAGACTAGCACACAGGCACACAATCACAAACACACACAGCATTCGGCACAGACACACACACACACACACACAACACACAGACACTAGACACACAGACACACACACACACACTTTTACAGTCCACATCACATGCACACACCTATACACACACACACACACAGACACAGACATCATCAGACACAGCACATCACACACACACACAGACAAACGCACACACAACACCACACATACACAACAGACACACACACACCTATACACAACACAGACACAGACACACCATTACACACACACAGACACACACAGACACACACCAAACAACACACACACACAACACGGACACACACACACACAGACATCGTCACCAGATTACATCAACACACACACACAACACACGACACACCACATCACAGACCACACAGACACACACACACACACACACACACACACACCACACACACACTTGACTCCACACACCAACACACGACACCAACACACACCACACACACACACACCACACACACACACACACACCACACACACACACACACACACACACACACACAGCACACGCACACACAAACACACCAGTACACATACCAGCACACACAACACACACACACACGACACAACACATACACACACAACACACACAATCGCACACATCACACACCAATACACACAACACACACAAACGACACCACACACATCACACACACGCACACACACATCATACACAGACACAACAAGCACACACACACGCACCTACAGCACACACACACAAACCACACACAACAATCACACACACACACCAGCAACACTATACACACAACACACACTACTAACACACACACACACACACGACACACCACACACACACACACTACACACACACACAAAAACCCCTATCACACACCACCACACATACACGCCACACACAATCGACACCACACACACAGGTCACACCACACACGCCATGCACACACACAGTACACAACTACACAACAGACACACATCAAACATACATCACACGCACTAACATACACTCTTCAATACACAACATATACACACACAGCATATATAAACACAGCAGACACACACACATACCACACACCACAACACAACACACACCACACACAACACACACCACCACACACACTTTCGTAAACAAAGGACGTACACATCGTTGATCTTGAATTACACAAGTACACATAATTCACAATAATTCTTTGAGGTTAAACCAAACAATTACGTAGACAATACAGACGAGATGGATATTCAGGACAAATATTAACGCTTTCTAATTTATTGATTTAAATCGAAACTAGAGAAGTTTGATGAAGAAAATAATTCCAGCTGATATTTTTTCTGACTTCAAAATTATGTGCTAGTGCATGAACCAAAACAAGTTTTAAAGCGCACAGGTATATCTAAACAGTTTTTTAATCGATACAGGTAATATTCTTTCAGGCGATACGAGTTATTTCTCGAACGATCACAGGTCAGGCCGTGTGTGGTGTAACGGTGAGTTGAGAATATGGCTTTCAACAGTGCGCAAATCATTTGAAATATAGGGGAACATCACATGTTCATCCCAGCCAAATCCCGAGTCCAAAAATTTTCCCGTTACGCCAGGCCACCGAAAACTCGCTCAGTGGAGGTAGGGGGGGGGGGTGAATGAGCGGAAATTTTTTTTCTACCAAATTCCAGTCCAAAAAATTTCTGCGTCACGTCAGGCCGCGAAAACTCCCGCTTTGTTCGCCGGGGGGGGGGGGATGGGGGTAGTTGTAGTGAGCGAATTTTTTTTCTCCAATCGCCAGGTGCAAAATTTTCCTGGTTACGCCACCGCCGAAAAATCTGCTTAGGCGATGAAGGGGGGGGGGTTGTGAACGAAAAATTTGTGTCCTCCTAAATCCCAACCAAAATTTTTCAACGGTCACGTCAGCCGCGGAATACTCGCTCACGGTATGAAAATTTTTTTTTCCCATATCGCGCTCAGTACATATGGCACACAGGAAATTCACGTGGGAGAACATTTGATATTTGTCGCCCCCCCACACAATCGTGGTCCCCCTGGATATGCGCCCCTAGCTTCTCAGTTTAAATGTTCGTGGTGTTTTATTGATATGGGTAAAGTAAAGAGTAAAATCAAATAACAATTTATACACCGTTTTGTAATCATTGTTGTTGTTGTTTTGTTTGGGGGGGGGACAGATCGATTGTTTTACCATCCATAATAAACAGGAAAATCGTGTATCTGAAGTCATGTACCGTTTCTCACATCATTGAAAGAGTCATACTTTTGATTTTGATATTTCATATAATAACAGCTATCTGTTTAAATATTTGTTGTTCTTTTGGTTAAAAAACGCAAACATGCCAATAATGTGATCAGTATCCACCTCTTCTGTATTTTTTTTTGGTATCACATTACTATATGGTAACAATTTGACAAAACGCAATACTTATTAAAACATAAAATGTGTATTTTCTGAGAACAATATTAGTTAAACTATTCAATCACATGGCACAATTAACGGTGATTTTGAGAATAATGGCTTTCAAGCATGGCGCAAATACCATATTGAAATATATGGGAACATCACATGTTCATTGCCGCATCCAATCCCAAGTCCAAAAATTTACGTTAGCAGCCCCGAAAACCGCTTGCGAGAAGGGGGGGGGGGGTGTGAGCGAAAATTTTGCTCCAAATCCCAAATCCAAAAAATTTTCTCGTCACGGTTTCAGCCGTCAACATATTATGTTAATCGTAAATGAATATATCAACATGAAAATAGACGTTTTACCAATTAAATGAAGCAAAAATAAGAAAATACCCACGACAGCAAATATTACCTGAAACTGAAAGCATGGAGGGGAAATTTGATAAGCCCTCAATTAAAGAGGTCCTAATCACCCAAGAAATAAAAAAAATCTAAATTTCGCACAGCTGGACTAATTACCACACAGGGCGGTTCAGTCTCTTAACAATTATAAAGTAAAGATAATAAATAAATGATGAGAAGTCCAATGTTCCCCAAAATTTAACGCAAATGTCAGAAATGCATCGCCATCTGCCATGTTATAATCAATGACGTAAATTTCACTCGACAAGACACCTAGTGTAACGAATGAACATTTAAAAAAAATAAATCAAATTAAGGAACATAAACAGCGAGCTTCCCAATGGGCAGCGAAGCACATCCGCGTAGAACAGAACCAATACCTGTGAGCTGACCAATATATCACTGTGTCGCGTGAAATATAACACGTTCACAAAATAAGACTTGAATGTAATCACATAATCACGTGAAGTGGGCCCACCGACCCGATTCTTCTTAAATTCGGCGACGGGTTTACACCATGCTTGCATTCATCTAAACAATAAAACAACGATGCATACGTTCTAATAATTAGGATTAAACATAAGGAAAATAATAAGAAAAAAAGAAAGAGAGAAGAAAAGGAAGAAAGAAAGAACGAAAAAAATGAAAATATTTCAAAAGTACAACGATTCAGTTACGTTCATCAGGAAGACACGATGAGTGGTTTGATTCAAAATTTGTACTCACGTCTGTTAGTCTTCCCCCCTCTTACATTGATTGTCTCCTCTTTCTTGTCCCCTTTTACATTCCTGATTTAAAAAAAGATGTCAAATCGGTAAGTCGCCATATCCTATCTTGCAATCATATATCCTACAATCCCGACTTAACTAAATGCCGAAAAGGGAAAATTATAACTCGTCATAAAGCAAATCTTGCGAATGACTAGTGGCGTTTTAGATATTTTTCTTTATAATGTTTTATTCGGTTTAAAAAACAAATCAATACAATGAAACAAAACAATCACATAAAAAAAAAAGAAAAAAAGATAAAAGGCAACTTTACCAAAAGTCATAACCAAAACCTAGATTAACTTTCCATTCAAGCACAGTACCACTATTGTGATAATCACTCATATTAAACAAAAATAAAAACATCCAATCTGTCTCATACGTATTGTATTATATATATGTATATAAAATATGATACATATAATACAAAATGGGTATTGTTTTTTGAATTTTAAAAAAATCTGTAAAATAGAACATCGCAACAATTGGTGCACATGTAATCGAGTAAGAAGAAACAATGTAGGAGGAAGGTAAGCTCCTGAAACACGTGCCTCCAGCGGGCAGGACTGATGTCCCATAAACACCTTCACAAGAAACAAAACATCACGCATAATTAACTTTAATAAATTGAATATAATTAGGAATAACTGAATCACACAGAGGAAACTCTGCCCAATACGCGTCCATGAGAGAGTCCTTGATAAATAAATAACAATATACATATAAATTAAATTTTCAAATCTCCATTTTGGAATGAAATAAGGAGTTGTTATATTATTTTTTTTTGGGCGGGGGTCTATACAGTATTCAAATCGTTTTTTTGGTCTTGAAGAAGCATTTATAACCATCAAAGACTTGGGTGCTATGTTTTGAAATTTTACATATATATAACTCAACTTCATCTCTCTAGGCGTCTTGTGCCGACACAGGCGTCGCCATGTTGCAGTTGCCTACTCCCGACCTATACATTTTCAAATAAAAGGTTTATTCGATCGGACCTGAACTTCTCCTCAAGAACAAGGAGAGATTCAATTGATTTATATTGGAGTATTATAAACTAGCTTATACAACAGTTAGTTCAGAGCTGCTGCATGAGACGTCACAAATTTAAACTTTGAAATTCATAACCTTCCACTGATTATTTGTGATTTTCGCAAACTTTCAGTAATATGTTCTCTCATGTCCTGCTTATTAAAATCAACTTTGACGCTCAGGTGACCTTGCCTTTAAAGAAGGCCAAAGTACATGTACTCACATATTTCGCAGACCTCCCTGTTCCAGGAGGACACCACGCAAATTTGCCCTTGGGACGACGCCGGCCTTGAAGTTGCCTTCACGTAGCAAGTTCCTTTCACCGCACTGAATCGAAGCTGATGGACTCATGTTATAAAAAATTAAATAATGTTTCATTTCTTAATAAGCGTCAAAATCCCACACTAAAGATGCTCATGGCGTCAGATACGTAAAATTAAACACAGGAAACGTACACATTAACAGTGGAAAATAATAGAAATAGGTAATAATCACACTTAAAACAAGGCAATTTCGTCACTAAGTGAATTTTCCATTAGGAACATGTAAAAAATACCAGCACAAATATCTAAGATATCCTGAACCAGGTAATATAGCATTGGAAAATAGTTTCGGAAGCAATTTATGATTTGTAATTCTAGGTAATCTTCTAAGAATAATAGCACTGAATAAGAATATCAGTATTAAGCAATCAAGACCAGAAATGCAAAGATATACGATACTAAAAGCACATTCAAATATTACTTTGCATTCAAAATCCCAAGACACAGGTTAAACAATGACGCAGCAGTTTTTAAAAAAGAAAGTGACTAAATAACCCTCTTATCTGCTAAATGCTCTTGATAATGTCTAAAATGAACCCTGAAAATAAAAGTATTAAAAGATTATTTTATTGCTTTCAAAAATGAAGAATCTGTGAGTAACATGTGACCGATGCAAACCAAACTGCCCATTCCTCCCATACCACTTACGGTGTAATAATACTAGGCATATTATACTCGCACCGCATAGATAATTCAATGAAGAGTTTATTCATAGTATTTTTTGCCAGTGCGGCATTAACTTCCAAACGTTTTATCTACGATATATTCTACGTTATTTGTTCATGTTAAGCACTACAATTTTTTCATTTAAGCACATTCTATGTAGAGTGCTCAGATATCAAAGTTGAACCTTGCTTTAAACAAAATTGAAGCTCCACAATGTTACCCTGCGTTTTTAGATCGTCTAATCCGTACTTCCATGTAAAGGCGTATAATAAACAATATTATTCTCGGCATATTTTCTCACGCGTATTTTTCAAATACGAAGAGATACACGAAACAGCTTCAATTGATATCCAAGCTTGTTAAAAAATAATTTTGGTGTATTAAGATTACTTAAATGTACATGAATGCGATCAAATGTTAATAATGGCTACTATATACAAAACCTGCGAAAATATAATGCTCTAAAATCCTTATGATTGATATGACCAAATGTGACTTATTTAAACTCTCACGCATAGACCCGTCCATCCTTTATCTAAAATTAAAATCTCAAAAAGAAACTTTGTATGTGACCAAAAACTTGTAAGATATAACAGCATTTCCGTAATAATGATCATAGCACAAATTCGTATTATAGAAGATGGTCACATCACCAGCATGACCAAACCTACTCCAAAACTGTAAAAGGATTTTGATCATTCGTGAAGTTATAACGGTTCCGATAAAATGAAGCTGTTAACTCACATAGTGAATAACTCACAGGTGTCATTTATGTTATAACCTACATAAATTCCCTATGCAATCTATTCTACGATAGTTATCACATAACCTACTAGATATTTTCTGTCATCATCTCTAATGCGAAAAAACCTTGTTATAGCTGCAATTACGAAAATGTTACGATTCGGTTAAAGCATGGAATGTATATAATCGTCATCCATTCAATATAAGCACGTCACACTTTGACCTTTTGTGTATAGTTATTGTCTGCAATACTTTACATAATTTAAGTTATTTATTCCATCTATCAAATCTTGGCTTCCTTTTGTAATTATTTTTTTTCTCCGAAAACTGCCAATTTTAACTGAAAAAGAGTCAACTGTTTAATCATTATTCCGTAATAGCTCACGTTAACGAACTTATATAAATGTGAAATGTAAAATTGACTCTTAACTTTTGAGTCCCATCGTTTATACAATGTGAACTTATTATCTACCAGCTAGATTCTAATTTGTAGTACGCAAATATAACGATATCATCCATTTTCCGTACACCCTGAATCATTCACAAATGCATCTATGCTGCACGCCCTACTGCAATGATAAAACACCTCCAGAACACTTAACAACACTTTTTGATCTTACAGAACCAGTCAATTGTACGATTTCGATAAATGAAAATACCGCTTAAAACTCATACACTGAATAAACACACAGTGTCTTTTTTTTCATATTTAACGTTTTTTCCCGACACAATTTTCTTGTCGAATATGTGAATCCCCCGTGTTTAGGGCTGAATATCAAAACCCACAAATAATCTGTCCAGTCTTTTAATGTTAAAACGTTATGGAAATTGAAGTTAAACGCCATATTTTTTTCTATCAATCGTCGCAATTGTCTCGACAATCGAATTTTCCTCAGTCGTGCTAAAATAATGTCGTGTATGAGCAAATTGCATTACGGAATATACGATGGGTACTGGCAGTATAATGTTTTTAATAAATCGTCGTCATTCGACTTGAAGCCAATAGATAAAATAATTGACTGGTGTACATTATAAATCTACTTAAATATACCGATGAATCAGATTCAAAATGTAATTATTGGCTCTAAATATACAAACTGCGAAAAAATATGATATTCTAAATCCTTAGATTGATAATGACCAATGTACTTTAAATTAAACTCTCACCATATATCCCTAGTCATACCTTTACTTCTAGAAATTAAAATCTCAAAAAATGAACTGTATATGACACCAAAAAACTTGTATATACATCATTTTCCGTATAATGGCATTCATGCACAAATCGTATGTCTACGATAGTGCACATCACGGCATGACCAAAACTACTCCAAAACTTAAAAAAGGTCTTGATCTTCGTGAATTATACGGTTCCGATAAAATAAGTCTTTTAAAAAACTCACATAGTGAATAAGCTCACAAGATGTCAATTTTTGTTATAAACTTATCACATAACCATATTTCCTATCATATCTCAATGCGAACGAAATGGTTGCCATTACGAAATTTACGATTCGTTATGCAGGCAGTAGGATAATCGTCATCCCTTCAGTAATAACACTCGCACATGTTTGACCTTTGTGTATAGTTATTCGTTCATACTACATAATTAATTTTTTTTTATTCCGCTCTATAAATCTTGGCTTCTTTTTGTAATTATTTTATTATTTTCGAAAACTTGCAATTTTAACCGAAAAGAGTCAACTAGTTTTATGGAGAACACTTAATGTAATTGAATTTACCGCCATATTTTCTATCATCCCTCCGCAATTGTTTCGGCAATATTTTCCCAAGTAGTGCAATAGTGTGATATGAGCAAATTGCATTACGAATTATACATTGGTTATACAGGTATAATGTTAATCGTCAATCCATTCAGTGAAGCTAAACCTACCATTTGCTTGACTAGTATTCATTATTCTATTCCACCCCATGAAATCTTGCTCTTTGTCGGGTTATTGTATTATTCCGGGGGAAAGGGCTGCCACTCTAAAACCGAACGGAATTAGTGTGATTCATGTACCCAACGTATCGTCATAAATCTAAAAACATTACAAACACAAATCCAACAAATAAACTATATCCGCCCTCACAGTGAATGCTCTCATATCTCTTACTTATAATGTAAATAATGTCGCGCAAATAGATCCGATGTGTTCGCTCACTTGAATACTAAGGTGCGAGTCTTCAACATCTCGAAATCAATACTTCAGGGTATGATGTGCGAAAACATAATGCAGTAAATCATCCAGTCATAAATGTTCAAATAAAAAAAACATGATCTCGACTCGGTATGCTTGGCAGGTTAACTTGGTGTGGGTTACATTAGACAATGATTTTGCATCTAACAATGTACCCAACCCATTCTTAAATATATAACTTTTGTCTTGAAAATATTTTTAACA
This sequence comes from Eucidaris tribuloides, assembly GCA_001188425.1. Classification (NCBI taxonomy): domain Eukaryota; kingdom Metazoa; phylum Echinodermata; class Echinoidea; order Cidaroida; family Cidaridae; genus Eucidaris; species Eucidaris tribuloides. Next base: position 12,924 of record JZLH01S0119628.1, read on the forward strand.
CGAACATCACACATGTCTCCCTGTCAATTTTATTCTATGAAAAGCAACTTAACTTGGACATAGATAACAATTTATTCGCAGCATCGGCAAATAATCATTTAAATACGAAAATAAATACAATAGTTAATATCGGTCCGCCACAATGACTGTTCAACAT
>JZLH01S0119643.1:0-17568 GCA_001188425.1 Eucidaris tribuloides
TCCAAATAAAAAATTTGCTTGCCCAAAAATAAAAAAATTATCAAAAACATTAATAAAAATGATTTCTCACATATTTTAACTAATTAGACCTTTTTCTAGCATTGAACATTTGTTATTTTAATTCAGTGTCATTGCAAAAGGTGTGCTTTATGAATTTAAAGAGTCATGAATTATGTACAATGAACAAAATAATGATGAAATTTAGTATAAGTTATCTAAACACGAAATTTAGAACATATTTTATTCATTTGCCCATTCAGGCAAGTAAATTTTAACATTTTGAATTTGCCCGACATGAAATTTGACTTGCCTTGGGCAAGCGAGCGAGTGCTAGTAAGTGCTAGTAAGTGCTAGTGTCGAGCCCTGGGTGGGGGTGAGTGGGGCTTTGTGCAGTAGTATTGGTGAACAGGAACAATACCCTATAAAAGAGGCTAGGGGTTGGCTGTTACTTGAAGTGAACTCGACACTTTTATGATATTCATACCATGTTCTTGCAAATTATATATTTCTACCATTCGGTAGCAATCTAATGTTCTCTTCAGAAGAGATGTGTGATAGATTGAAGTACTTAATATCAACATAACTCTACAAAGTGCCCTATTATATTTCTTTATGTGCCATTCTTCATTAGTATTAAATCTTAATTACACATTGAACCAAAGTTTTTATCAACCAAACCAAGAGGCAACCATGTTGATATATATACAGTGTGTCCCAGAAAAAAGGAAACCAAGATTGATGAAGATATTTCAATATCTTAAAAACAAATATGAAAAACAAGTTGTACATGGTTGGAAAGCATATTTTCTCCTCTTTCATTTGATACCAGTCACAGAGATTCCCATTCATGCATGGCTGACCAAAGACAATAAGAAGGGACAGGGTCATAAAATCATTTGCACGAGCAAATTTGAAATTCAAACTCTCATGCTTGAATGTATTCTGAGTATCTTCGACATTGAAGGGCATCATTGAAAAGCTGATTTTATCTTCTTTCAAATGATACCACATTTGTGAAAAATAAGCGTTGCATCAGTGAGAAAAGACAATTTGAAATGATGCTTGTTTTCAGAAATGTTCCAAAATGCATTCATTAACACTGTTTTATGGAATTGGCAGCCAGCAACCAAGAAATTACCCTGCGAACGTGATTCGGAGCCTATTGTTGTGTCCCGAGCAAGATATTGTGTGAAGTCAGCCGTGCATGAACCTAATGTTCTGCTCACTTCCAGTTTCTCAAAATTTATTCATTTTAAAAATCACGTTAAAACAGGCATGTTTTAATTTTACTTGTTCTCCAGCATACATAATTCATTTTTTACGCCTGAGGTGTCATATAAAGAAAAAAATTCTGAATTTTTATGTCATGCTATTGTTTTTTAAACACAATTACATTTACTACCATGAAAATGGACTCAAAGATGGAATATGCGCGTGCAAATGATATTTTGGTAGCACCAATATCCATTGTTTTAGTTCAATAATGTGTGAACGATTAATAATAAGTAATGTAGCAAATGAAAGAAGAGGAACAGAGCTTTACAATCATACCTAATTCATTGAAGAAATTATTCATTATGATAGAGCATTTTTGCTGTGAAATCCGGTTTCCTTTTTTCTGGGACACACTGTATATATGATTATATATTTATATAAGAAGAGATAAATACATATGTATATTGTATTTATACTGTCCTAGTATCAACTCTCACAGTGGATGCACAAAGTTTTTATATGTAGTGAAGAGTATATGTGGCAAATATATTCCAGGTCAATATAGTTTGGTTAGTGATGAGGTGGGTGGGAATTTTCAAGTGTAAAAGTATAAAATTAAATATAATTTTTTTTTAAATTGTTATTAAGTGCTACAAAACAGAGATTTTCACCCAAACCCACACTTTCAATTTTGGACTTTTAATCACCCAGAGACTCTAGTACGGGTGGCAATTTCTTGTAATATCTGGTGGATCTGTGTGTATTTACATGTATGTGTGTGGTGTGTGTGTGGGGTGGGGGGGGGGGGCCAAGGGGTAAGCAATAGAAAAAAATATGTCATCTTGGTGGAAAGTTTAACTTTTCACTTTTTATTTTCTTCCAAATAATATGAAAATCATCTCTTTCAGTGATGAATAAAAACAAATTTTCAAAAGGAATAATTTGTAAAAAAAAATGTGTTTGTGTTTTTTATGAGATCATAGATTACTCTCTGAACCTGTTGACTATGGGAACCAGATGTGCCCTGTATTAACTCTATAGGATTTTTCAGAATCTTGGAGGCAATGGGTTAAAATATACATTGCAATGTCACCAGTGTGTGTTTCCATATTTAGAGTATGACTAATCGTGAGTCATGAAGACGTCGAAATGGACCTGAATGACCCGTGTTATGGGTAGTGGTCAGTAAGGTCTTGCAATTGGGACAGTATTAATCGTCCACATCTTGTCCTTCACACATCAGTGGCCAGAGATCCGTGATGCGGACATGTGTGACCGTTCTGTTGGGGCTGGTTCGTTACTATGGGTTCATTCACTTGCTTCTGACAAGAAATTGGACAGTTTTGTTTTTTGTTTTTATCTCAAAAGCCCCTCCCCTTTTCAGATCTTGGCATTGCAGCATAAATGGCCACCATATTCCGCACCTATTTAGATCTTTACTCGCCATATGTGAATTTATCAACCAAAACTCAGCTGCCACTGTTGGATTTCAATTTGCATTTTTACTTTGGGAGTAAATTCTGAAACATAATGGAATTTTTTCCCATTGTTGGTTTGTGTTGAAAAATAGTTTGCTCTAGTTGTTATCTTGTGCAATGAAAGCACACCCAATAGATATGAGTGTTGGATTCAGTGAATCCAATATTATACTTAAATTATTTGAACCATATGAATAACATGGTATTTAGACTTTGTGTCATATTTTACTGCTTTAAATTAGGGCTTGATGTAGAGTAAGACATTTCAGTAAAAGTCAGTAAATAAATCCTACGTTTTCCCCAGTCTATTTTTGTGTGTGAAAGTAAAGGGAAAAGGGGCAAATCAGCTGTGGCTTCACTTTTTGTTAGCCTAAGAAGGGGAGAGGGAAAACAGCATTCTGCATTTTATGGTTTATTTATTTTTAAGTTCTAGGTCATACAAGAGGCTAGCATATATTGGAACAAACTCATATTTTGTGTAAACATTAGCATCTATTGGCAAGCTTATAAATATCTAATGACTTCAGAAGTGGAGTTTGATTTTATGAGACTTGACTGTAGTTAACCGTGGCTAACTGTCACAAAACGTAGCCTGGTGGTAGAGCTGATTCCAAGACACAAAAAAGTTAGATGTGGAAGTCTGGTTAGGTCATTGTTTTGACAAGTCATCAAAATAAACGGATAAAGCATTTAATCTTATTTCATTGTAATGGCAGATGTAGCTTCTAGCACCTTCATGATTGTATACAGAGAGTACAGTAAAAATTATGCAAGATCATACTTCTGTACTTAGACGAGGCTCAAAATTTGTCGTCGTCCATTTACCCAGGACAACCAAAAAATCACAGTGGGCTACCAAAAACTCAAATATGGTGAAAGTTGGTTACCCAATTGGGCTACCATATATTGAAAATGAAGTCGAAGAAGTGGGAAAATACATGCTTACTTTCAATACATCAATAACTGTGCACAGAAATGACAAATAAATCTGAATGTTTGCAAAATACATTACACATTTGGATTTGTTTTATGTTAGTGTAAGTGCACATAAATTCTCTAAAAATGTCCCATTGCAACCTTTAAGCTAAAAAGAAATGAAACAAGACAAGACAATAAATCACATTTTGTTTGTTATATTTGTCTTTATTCGTGTTTTTGGAAAGCCAATATTTTTCTTCCAGCTAAATGTTGAAAACAATCATGATTCTAGTTGCCGAACCGGGCTACCGCTAAAAATGGTTAATTTTGAGCATGGTACATTGGCATCTAAACGTTAGCATAGGGAAGAGTGCATAGAAGTCACTATGGATGATAATTTGAAATGTGTACAGGTTAATTCAATGTTTCATTGTACAATACTGAAAAGTATCTCTTCCATCCGCTTTTTTCAGGTAATATGAGATATGAAATTTGGTGATAAAGATTGTAGTTTTTTATTCGATCAGGTATTGACCCTCCTAGCACCTTATATGTAAGTGTGTGAGTAAATAGTATTTACAACCAACATCTGCTTGCATAGATATTCTTATATCCTATGTCAAGTGGTTGTTGAAGTTTCCCAACACCTTGATGTATTTATGAAGTTTTGTGCTCCCAAGACCTTCCTCATTGATCATTATGCAGATGATAAGTCTTCTTTTTCCTTCAGGGATAACCCTTATATTTGGAAATCAATGGTAATAATTACAATCATTGACACAATCAAATTTATCATATGAATTTTTATAAATCTATAGTCACGTTCATTGTAGTTTCATTCCAAAGATGTAGTCTTTAATAAATAGATATGTAATAAATATCATTGGATGAAGATTATACATCTATCGTGTGAAGTGTATTACTTGTTGGTGTACTTGGTAACTGTATATAAACAGCATGAAAATATTTTTCTCCTTCACAATATTTTTATATTTTGTGTGCATTAGTATATTTGTTTCTTGTAAGAGATTGGTAACTTTGCGTACGAGAAAAGAAGCTTTGACATTGGATTTGCTCGTCATTTGATATACACAATGTCATAATGATGTTAAAAGTCCCATAAAGAGATCCATGTTTGAAAAACACATCTTAATTCATTTATTATTTACAAAGAGGCCAAATGTATTTCCTGGTAATGAGCACAATTCTGAAAGAAAGAAAAAGTTCATGTATTATACCACATCACTGTTGTTTTGTCATCGTACATCAGAATTTTCTGCTTGTGTGCTAACGAGGATTTGTGTGTGTGTGTGTGTGTGTGTGTGTGTGTGTGTGTGTGTGTGTGTGTGTGTGTGTGTGTGTGTGTGTGTGTGTGTGTGTGTGTGTGTGTGTGTGTGTGTGTGTGTGTGTGTGTGTGTGTGTGTGTGTGTGTGTGTGTGTGTGTGTGTGTGTGTGTGTGTGTGTGTGTGTGTGTGATGTATATATTAATTCTCTGAAGCATGAAGTCACACATTGAAAAATACAAGATGTTTACATTAAATAAAACAAATTTACAAATAATAATAAAGTCATAATATGAAAGTATCACCCCAATTAACTATTTTTTTTTATTTTCCAGTTAGACATGATCATCAGATACACTATTGAATTATCAGAAAATTCTATTCTAAATTCACTTTCCTAGTTTGTCAATGGCCCGAAAGAACTGCCAACTAGTATGTTCGTATGATATTTAGTGTATTTTTTGCATCATCCAAAGTAAGAAAATATGAAATTTCAATGATACATATATCTATATATTTAATATATTCTATATTAAATTTGATAGGCATGCTTAATATGTGTAATTTGCCATTTACTTACCAAATTATATTCTTTGACTTAAAAATATGATTTTACAAGTGCATCAGTATGTTTGAGGGTCAGCAGAAGTTGCAGCTCTGGTCTAATTTCAAAGAAATTGACGTCACAGGTTAAGATAACTTTAGGGTTTAGTTGAGCCCAGTATATTGTTTGTTGGTTTTCCATCCTATTGCAATGCAGTCACTACAATGTTACGAAGAAATAGACTTCATTATTAATCCATTGAAACAAGAAAAGAAACGATGAAAAAATAAATTTTAAAATTTCAACTCACTGAAGAAAAGAAGACAAAAAAAAAAAAAAAACTTCATGTGTGGACTAACAAAAGCAGGGAAGAAGTAGGAAGAAAGGAATAAACCACTAAAACGGGGAATGGTTAGAAGAAAGAAATGAGGACTTCATTTTTTTCCAGCAAAAATGGGACAGCGGACGGAAGAATGGAATAAAGAATTTAATTTTCCTTGATCCTAATATCTGTAATGAATGACAATTGATAAAACACTAATATATTCCTTGTATGTTGTACATGTATACCATATAGAACAGAACCAAGTACTGGAGGGGAGGTACTTCCTATTATTACGGGTGTAAAAATACGTTAATAAAACAATAACACGTGGTGAAAGAAAGAGGATAAATGATATCAGGTTTAACCTGGGCATGAACGCGACTAAGTCACTCAAGTCTAGCCTCGGGCTGAGCTGTAATTATGTTCACTTAACTTACATACCTACATTTCTGCGCGGGATAACTGGGTAAAGTCAAAATAGGTCTCGAGAAAATATGAAATAGACATGAATTCCTCACTAAATTATCCTAACATTTATTTTCTTTCATCTCTCGTGTGAAAGAAAACATGAAAAGTGGAGTAATTGGCGCATTTGCCTTAAGAGTTTTTTTGTTCTCCAATGTGTGACTTTGAGTGATAAGAAGACACGTGACGGATGAAAGGTCTGGGCCTTACCATCTCCTTCCCCACCCCACCCGACCCAACCCCACCCCCGCCCCCATCCCACCCCCAATCACTCCTAAACTTTTATCCAGTTTGCGGGATATGACCCTGAATAACTATGGCATTGAACGATGTAAGGAGTGCGTCTTCAAGTCCGCTCAAGCCCCGAGTTGCGCTGTTATTTTGAGACGCCAATCGAATGAGATGGTGCTATTTTGATAGTAAACACGCCACGTGGCCGAACTTTCGGCAAATGAGCTGGGAGGAGGTGGGACAGGAGAAAGTGGTAGAACCATGGAAAAAAAAACGGCAAGAAAGAGGACGAGGGGAGCATGAGGAGGAGGAGGAGGAGGAGAAGAAGAAGGAGGAGGAGGAGGAGGAGGAGAAGGAGGTGAAGGAGGAGAAGAAGGAGGAGGAGAAGAAGAAGGAGGAGCAGGAGCAGGAGGAGAAGAAGAAGAAGAAGAAGAAGAAGGGGGAGAAGGAGACAGAGAAGGAGGAGGATAAAGTGAATAAACAAAGGGAGTAGTCAAAGTGGAAGGAGGAGATTGGAGAAAAAAATTAAATAAATTGTAGATGGTTTATTGGCGTAATAGCGTGAACATTATCGACGGGTACAGTAATAAATAAAATAACATATGCTGCTATAAAGATGTAAAATGATGTTGAAAATTTCGAAGTAGTACTTCTTGTAGAAAACTGAAGTCACGAGAAAGAGGACATGGTACAGGAAACATGATAATAATAAGGGCAACGAAAAGGGAAAAAAAAAGAAGAAGAAGAAGAAGAAGAAAGGAGGAGGAGGAGGAGGTGGTGGTGGTTAAAGTTAGTGAACAAAAGGAGTCGTCAAAGTGGAAGGAGGGGAATGAAGAAGAAAGGAGAAATAAATGGGTTAGTGGCGCAATAATTTGAACAATATAAATGATAACAGTTATACTTCTAAAAGTGTGGGCTTCTACAAAGAATGAAAATAAGGATGAAAATTTAGAAGGAGGAGGAGGAGAAGGGGAGCAGGAGGAGGGGAAGGAGGAGGAGAAGAAGAAAAAGGAAGAGGAACATTTTCTCAAAGGAGAGCAAGTAACCATTCAGCAGAGGTAGATAGAATTGAACATCAAGACTCAAATGAAAGGCAGTTTGATGATTTATGCGATTCTGATGGCTTATCGGAAATGGACCATGTAAATCTGGGGGCACTGAATAAATACGAGGATGAAGACGGTATGTCTGCTCCGATATGGCCTAAGTGTTTACTCTGATCATGATCATAGAGAGAAATACGGATCCACTCTTGGACCAATCGGCGAGTAGCTTGCTGATCGTGTACGGCGAGGCTTCTACCAAAACCAGGCGCCTGCTAGAGAAGAAGAAAAAAAAATCATAACTTCATCTTGTTCATCTCTTTAAATATTCTGTTTTTTAGAGGAGAGTATTGCAGAAATTTTTGTCATATTTTCACTCTCTGATCTGTTGCTGAACCTGAACTGACTACTCTAAACGGCACCATCGCCGAAATTGGTCTCCAATCTGATTTTAGTTTGAATGATGATTCTTTGTAACGGAAACTTTGGTTGAGGGCATTCACCCGGCCAGGTACTTCGACTGTCAGTCCTCTTTTAATGGTTAAGCACGATTTGCACAACATATTGGGGGCTTTATGCTACCTAAAATTATTAGTTATAATGACAAACTAAGAAGTTATCAAATTCAAAGCAATAATGTAATGTTTGACTGACAAAATAGTTATTTTCCTGATAGGGTACCCGCCACATGTTTTAAGGAAACAAAGAAAACAAAAGAAAATCTTACATTTTCCAACTTTAATACTGGAAGGTATTACAAGACGGCTTGATCACAAGATACCAAGAGTCGTAACGAGGAGGATGATAATTTTATCTGATGTTGAATCTCGGAACATCCGAAGGAGGGTGTGGTTCAATCCCGAAAGGACCCGATGCTGCAAGCAGCGGGTCCCTTCGGAGTTAGGTGTGGTGGTGTATTGGGGTTGAAATTCATCCATCTTTTTCGACCTCGTGGGTTCAACTGCAATCTTTTTCCAAATTCCACGTACTTATTTATGTTTCTATTGATAACTTAATCATTCAAAGCGTGCCTATCTTTCAAAATATATATGTTAAGAGAAAAATACATTATCCTTCAAACCCGTTAAAGACACTATGTAGGCCTAACATTGTTGAAAGCCATTTAAAAAAAAATTGTCAAACTATGCTGTCTGACATATCTGACAATGTTTGAATGGACAAATAAACACCTTGGAACACAAAACTTCGGACAGTTATGCTGTCACTCGTAAAATATGTACAGATAAAAATCGGCAGATAAATTATTCTCAGCTGATGAAAATTTTGCAACAGAGCAATCTATGGGGGAAAACTGGAATAGTTGGTCAATGATTTTCACTTTTTATTAGCATGATATGATCGTTTTGAAGTGCAATTTTCCAGGGCTTCATTTTTAGACCTTATTAGAGACACTGGTAACATGGGTAATCATGAAGCTCAGATTTTTTTTTAAACTGGAAACATTGTTACGCGATGCCTTTAAAAGGAAGAAGAGTAATGTCTGAATGCATGTGTTCACAGTCATTAACATAGGAAGAAACTATGTATTGTTTGAATTTTTTTGTTTAACGCCCAAAAATGCACTCTAAAATAACAAAAAAAGTTTTCAAAGGTTCCCATGTGTTACAACAGCGGCACCATTTTGGTGCGTATTACCACCATTTTGACATAAAATGGTTCTCATTGGCACCATTCATACGTTCAACTTTGCACATTTAAAGGTGCAGACCAATTTCACACTGGGTGCACCTTTAAAGGTGCAACTTTGAACCTTACTGAAAGATGCAAATTTGCACGTAGGAGGTGCAGGATTGTACCATAAAAATAAAAACGAACTAGTACATGTAGTAACATTTTTGATATGACCCGGTTGGGGCTCGAACCCACGACCTTCCGGACGTGAGGCGGACGCTCTAACCACTTATCCATCACGCCGGACATGAATGTTGTTCATATGAAGCTAATTAAATTGTGTTGGAGGTGCATTATTTCAGAAGGTGCAAACCTGCATCTGCCCGTGCAATGGGGCGAGCGCATTATGCGCATAGCCGTGAGAGGTGCAACGGCGGAAATGGCTCCGCCCCTTTCCATGCAATAATGCACCTTGTGCGCACCTTTATTTTGTAGTGTGTACTGCACAGATTTGTGCTTTCAATTACTACGTCAAGTTGGTGTTAATAAGCACCCAAAATAGGTGTTTCGAAAACAGTGCCGTTATTGTGCCAAAATGGTTGTAAAAGGAACAATTTATGGCCATTTCTTTTTTCTTACAAGAGTGCCCCTTGCTACATAGTCGCAGTGTATCTTTGACGTGGACATCCATCGACAAAACCCAATAAGTGGAAAGTTTGGAGAGTTAGGGATATTTATTCGTTTGAGTTTTTGCCTTCAAGGTATACGGACTGAAAAACACTAACAATTTATATATAATTGTTTATGTCTCTTTTTCTTTGTTTATTTTACCATCTTGGCACCTAAGGTTAGTTATGGTTGATTTAGCGAGACAAAATCGTTGTTTTTACTTCCAGCTAAACATGTGGGGAGAATCAGATCTTTTTCTACCTTACCGAAATTTGGCTTGTGTTTTCATTCCTGATTCTTACCAAGAAATGTGTTGGAGTCTGGACAAGATACACTTCTCGACATACGCATTATCCACTTTTTAGTTCTCATATTTACGTTAATTTTCTGTTTCCCATATATTCTTATATATATTATATTTATATATATATTGTATTTATATATATATCCCAATGGAAATCTTAAAATATGTTTATTAAAACACTCTTTTGTACAAACGCTTGAGGGTATAACCCCCTCCACACACATACAAGCACACACACACACACACACACACACACACACACACACACACACACACACACACACACACACACACACACACACACACACACACACACACACACACACACACACACACACACACACACACACACACACAAACCCACACGTACACACAAAAACACATAACACACACATACACCTTACGAATACACACGCAAACACGCACATACACAAACACACATATCACACACGCACGCAAATACACAAAATACACACGCACGCAAATACACAAAATACACACGCACACACAAGCACACATACATAAACATACACAAAATACATAACGAACGCACGCGCGCGCGCACACACACACACACACACACACACACACACACACACACACACACACACACACACACACACACACACACACACACACACACACACACACACACACACACACACACAACAACACACACACACACACACAACAACACACACACACACACACACACACACACACACACACACACACACACACACACGCACGCGCACACACACACACACACACACACACACACACACACACACACACACACACACACACACACACACACACACACACACACACACACACACACACACACACACACACAACATCCACCCACCATAGTGACCACAAACACACAATACAAAATCACACCAGTCAAAACGTCTTCACTCTGTTTTGGAACCGTTATCACAGGAGGACTGTCCAGTAGTCTCTAGACCCGTTTGTCATGCAGGATCTACTTGGTTAGGAATAGGGTACTTCATGGGAAACGAGCATTTATTTATCAGCATTAGGTTTACGTATAATTGAACCAATAGAAAGCTTCTCAACAAATTTGACTGTCAAAAATTTTCTTAAAATAATAATTTATTGGACAACAAAAGAGAAAAAGATGACCATGAAATTAAACCGTAAACAATCTCCATTCTGGTATCTTTGGTTCCTAAAAAGACGCAATAGACTTCTTTCAAATCATGCCATTTCCCCTTTGCCAAAGATAAACCGCAGTATCCCATTTCTAAACTAACGTAAATGTACACGAAAACCTCTTGGACAAATGACTCTCGGGTAATCGCGTCATATTGAGAAAAGCTTTGCCACACTGATTTTTTTATTTGGAAAAATAAATGTGCTTTCAAAATGTCATGTCCACACGAAAATATTTTAAAGTGAAAGTTTACCCAGACACGTGGATTTAGTGAATGCAGAATAATGTCAGAATTCAACATTGAAAGTTTGAGCAAAATAATTTGGATAAAGCATCCAACAGATATAATTTTCTAAACTTGATTTAATTCATATGTCACCCTTTCTAGATTGCAAACCTCTTATAATCTGTGTTGTCACACCAGATCAACTCACCATGGACTTGAAACATACATTTTCATATTTTCCTGGGCTTTCTTTTAATAAAGTTATTGACATGTAGATTCACTTTAGCCCAAATATACCTGTGCAACAAGTAGAGGATATTTTCATATTTCAGGAGAAACAAAAGTACAAATCTTAACTTGGTAAAAAATTTATGTTCTAAGTCCATGAAGAATAACTCTACTAATGACATAATATAACAGAGTTGCCCCCTAAGGGCAGCGACATACGAATTTACTATATAAAAAAAGAAAAATAAAACCTCTTGAATATCATATTAAAATTTTGCGTTTTCAATGTTGGCGTTTAAAGGCAAAGTTCACCCTGACATCAAGTTGGTTTTAATAAAAGCAGAAAAATGAGAGAAACTTATCAATGAAGGTTTGACGAAAATCCACCAAAGAACAACAGAGTTATGAGGTTTCAAAGTTTTAAATTTGTGACGTCACATGCGAGCAGCTCCCCATATATCATGTAACATTCCATCAATTGCCATTTTTGAATGATTCATGATAATTGAATGGGGTGTTTTCATAGAAGCATGCATGAAATAATGTTTCTGATAATATATTGAATGCACAGGTAAAATAATTTTCAAATTTCTGAGAAAACTGCAATTTTATGAAATTTATATCACATGGCATATGGGGAGTTGCTCGCATGTGACGTCACAAATTTAAAAGTTTAAACTTCCATAACTTTTTTATTCTTTGGTGGATTTTTGCCAAACTTTCATTAAAATGTTTCTCTCACTGTTTTGCTTTTATCAAAACCTATTAGATGTCAGGGTGAACCTTGCCTTTAAAAATGTTCTGCAAATACATGTATTCGGGATCCACATTAATTCGGAAAAATTATCATTTACATTACCAGTCAAGAATCGTAATATCTCGGATCCTTTTCGTGGGTCATTATTTTGTCCTATACGACATACGAAGGGAAATTCGTCTGGTGTGACAACACAGATTATAAGAGGTTTGTAATCGAGAAAGGGTGACATATGGATTAAATCAAATTTAGAACATTACATCTGTTGGATGCTTTATCCAAATTTGCTCAAACTTTCAATGTCGAATTCGGACATTATTCTGCATTCACTGATTCCATGTGTCTGGGTAACCTTTCACTTTAAAATATTTTCGTGTGGACATGACATTTTCAAAATTTGCGATAGTGTGAAACACACTCTGACCAATATTGCAATTATACCACTGGGACATTCTCTTTTCCAAATTAAAATGAAAATCAGTGTGGTAAAGCTTGTCTCAATATGACGCGATTACCCGAGAGTCATTTTGTCCAAGAGGTTTTCGTGTACATTTACATTATGTTAGAGATGGGATACTGCGGTTTATCTTTGGCAAAGTTAGAGGGGAAATTCCATTATTTGAGGAAGTCTATTTAGGACCCAATGATACCGGAATGGATATTGTTTACGGTTTCTGCTGTGAAAATTTCATGGTCATCTTTTTCTCTTTTGTTGTTGAATAATTGTTATAAGAAAATGTTGTGACAGTCAAATTTGTTGTGTAGATTTCTATGAATTCAATTTCTATCAGGGTTATAGGTAAACCCATGCTGATAAATAAATGCTCGTTTCCCATGAAAGTAAATAAACAATGTTAATACAAATCATTCTAGCTTGGATGTACTAATTTGGTTCTTGAAATGTTTTACTTCACCTGAACTTCTCTTCTTCAAATCATGTCATTTTCCTTTTGACTTTTGAATAATATAATGTACTCTGAGTACATATACATGTAAGCAATGTTTGAATGTACAGTATATGTTTGAGTGTGTATGTGTGTCTCTCATAAATACTTACATACACTAAGAAAAATAGGTTCAAGTTTGCAAATTTACAGGTGCAGACCAGACCAATGTCACACTGGGAGCTCCATTACGGGAGCAACTTTGCACCTTTCAGACCTTTTAAGGTGCGCAACGTTGCACCTTTGATGTGCTTCTATTGTGATATTGGTCTGAAAGGTGCAAATTTGCACCCGTAAAGGTGCTCCCAGTGTGATATTGCTAGAGGTACAAAGTTGAATCTATTTTTCTAAGGTGCACAAAAAGACAGACAAAAACGCATTTTTTCGTATTTCACACATAATACCGTCTTTATTTCCTCATGAATTTCGACGCTAGCGACAACACAGTCTGTATACAGCAAACGATAAATGTCTGAAACAAAATGGTCCTCGTCCATCCTATTATCATCTTATACAAACTATACGATTTGCGTCTGGAATAAAGACAAACGGAGAAAAGACCAATCTATAGAAAAAAAACAAAGGGAACATAAATACGACTTTATTATCTTACATTTATCCTTGAACCAGCTAACAGATGTACCGACAATGCAATTTTCCAATGCAATTGTTACGATTATGAAATTGACATCAAAAGTACTTTGTTACAAGTATGAGAATGAAATCATCGTGAATTATAACGTGTCTGCATACGTGTGTGTGTATGTGTGTCTTTCTGTATCTGTGTTTGAGTGTAAATCCGAAGAATCTATCAAGGCTATTGAACTCTTCCACGCGAACAATTTCGAAATATTACCTGTCCACAATTCATTTTCCAGCTTAACGGTAAAGTTTAATTTCGGCGGAATTCCCATTGTTATCAGTTCAAATCTTGCGACCGCGAGCGGCAAAGTGAAACTGAAAGTAATATTCCTGAAATCAATAGCCACTGTCAGTCATATTCCTATACGCCGTTAACAAAATCAAATAAAAATCATTACAAGGTTTGCATTTTTGCGATAAGTACTCCATTTCCACGGAAATTGTAAAATATGATTAAAGCTTGCCACTGCGTGTTCCAACTGATCATTTACAGACTTATAAAAGGAGTTATCTAAAATGTGGAGCTCAGTTCACTTGATAAAACTGTTGGTACACGTATGTGATGTGGCCTACACTTTGTCATTAGAATTGCTGGTAGTTTGCTGGTAATTTTCCAGAAAGAAAACTCATAACCTTATTGGCATGTTGTTCAGTAGTCAAAGTAATACTGTAGGAAAATTACTTACACAACCGATTGAAATTATACTTCAATAAAAGTACAATGATGAGTCTAAACAATTACAAGTAACGTGTACTTAACTTATTTTGGGAGCAGCTAAAACGACATGACAGATGACTAGAAAAGACACTAACTTGTGTGACATCATAATTACCAATTATTTTCATAACAAATTGTGCACAGATAGTTTCAACCATGATACGTACATTTCAGTTATTTTGATTTTTGAGTGGCAATAGTGAATTATGTGCGATAAATTTGCGCTTGTGGTTACGAACAATTATCAAATCATTGTTAATTTCATGCCTTAATATTTGTGAGAAGTGTATGGATGTAGTCATTTCGAGAAGGGAAATACACTTTAGAAGCAAAGCAAAAATAATTTCAAAGAAAATGCGAAATTGTAGATTTCCCGACTAAATCATGTACAGTAATGATATAACGCATGTACATGTACTTCTGAGAAAAGTGTATTTTCAGCTTTTCTTCAGATTTCAGCTCTCATTATATACTGTACACACCAGGTTGTTTTGACTCAGACACAAATATTGAAACTGTTTAATACGGTATTTATTTTTGTCATTATTTTCTGTCAGTAACTCAAAGATACTACAGTGTGTGCATTCGTAACATTATTATTGGCAACCAGTGTAGGAAATAACCCAGGGCGATGGGCGATTTAGTCCTCGGCAAAGCCCAAATAGCCCCCTAAAATCTCCAAAACCCAATTCTTTGGGCCGACCATTTCCTTCAGAATCGCCCTCAGATTTGCTACGAAAAATTTCACATTTTTTTTTATATGGCATTGAAACAAAAATGAATGAAATGGTTGCTTTTATGGATGAAGCACTGGCTAAAACATCAGCAATCTTTCATTGCATTCTTCAAATTCTGATGTGCAATGAAAAATAGCCCCAGTGGCAGAAAAATAACCCCCGAAAAATTCAAAAATAGCCCCAAGGCTTTAACAAAAATCGCCCTTAAAAATTAATTAATTCCTACCCTGCTGGCAACACATTGCTAGTAATCTGACAATTGTCATTGTGAACTAAGTTGAGACCTAGTTGACGGTTGGGGCAGCATAGTCGTACAGTCAACTTATCATTGGCGTGATGAGCCAAATAATTTGGAGAGTCAAAAACGAACGAACATAAATACACCAATTGATGACCATAAGCTCTCTGTATAGCATGATCAAATTCATTTGGGGAGTCAAGCACCCCCCCCCCCCCCAACTGTCACGCCAGTGCTACTTATTGTCTCATGTTTCCTTGTGTACATATTGCTGCAACTATGATGACGTTTACACGGTCTATACATAAACTTTCGATGTCCATGCCAAACCATTCAGGGGGCGGACCCCAAATGAATATCAACGAACTATATTTCCATCGCACATTCTTGTGTTTTTTTTAATCCTTCACACACAATAACGGGGTATATTATGTACAAACACAAAACAACCAGTTTACAAGAATTACAGAACCATAATACTTAAAAGCTGCTTCGGAAACAGTTGAGATTTTGTCACCAACCATGTTCCTTTTCCATCATTATACTTTTAAATAGTTTGTTATACTCCAATCATCGAACAATTTCATCTAGTATGAAAACAGATACTGATTTTTTATATACATTTTTCTTTTCTTTCTAATGTATGTGTAGAAAGAATTAGTATTCAAATTAAGTCTTTGCCGTAAGGTTAGAAGTATAATAGTACATTCAAAAAGTACTTTGTGTTTTAGTTTTGTTTAGTTTTATAGCAATGTATTTTTGGCCAAAATATGGAGTTGGCAAAAAGGTCATCATTAACAAGTGATTTAGTACTAATTTCCACGTTAATTACTTGTCCAAAAACTTTCGTCATATAATTCATCATAAAATCGCTATAGCACTCGACATTCACTTCGTCTTAAATGTAGTATGTATATCCTGAACCACAATATACATCACGGACTGGAAATCACTGTACATAATGTAATAATAACACTTCATTAGTAGGTACTCCCCAAATTCTTTCTTGTTTCAAAATTTGTATTGTTTACAGTTTCAAAATATTAGTGTATACAAATCGAAATAATTCTCTCCCTCAACATATCAACAGTTTCTCATTTCATTCGACTACTAATTTCGCGACGCTGTTCCATTTGCGAATTGTCACGCACAAACTGTACCATTCGATAAAATTGACAAGTACTAAGATACAGGCTATCGAAGCCTCCGGGTCTGTTAAATTCTTTTCCCACGAACATATGTTCCTAATCGAGCGATCAGCGCACTTTACGTAATACGGAGAGGAAAAATAATTTTGCTTTGCGGATCATGACTGTCCGAAGTATTGGAGAGGTTCATAACATTCCTGAAACATATAGTTGGCTTTCGAAAAATGACATATTCTCCTCTTAGTGCCAAAGCTCATGATGTGGTTAAATGTATATTTTGATGCAATGGCAAGAAAGACGGTTAACTATAGTCAATAATCTTACAATCCAAGAAGTATTTGGGTGAAGTCACGATGGATGTAGTTTGCTCTGCAAGGCCGCTGCTTTCTGTAGGACAACAGTAAAGTCTAGTGGCCTTCCTTGGCTGTTAGGGTAATACACAATTCTAATTCCCACACGCTCATCCGCCGCTGCTCTTTGAGTTTGTGAATCGATTTGAGATCAATCTAGCAACACATAATTAATACGTTGTGTGGGGTTGTTTGCAATTTTACCGGCAGTGGAACATTGTAGTTAATACATAAATAACTGTCTCATTTACATGTAAGGTAGCATTTATTCGTGTGACTAAATTACTACTCAC
>JZLH01S0119651.1:10845-21194 GCA_001188425.1 Eucidaris tribuloides
ACGGACGGACAGACAGACGGACGGACGGACGGACAGACGGACACCGAGCGTGATACCATAATACGTCCCGTAGCCGGGCGTATAAAAATGTAAAGGAAACAGGCGGAGGATGTGATTCTTAGTTATGGTTCTGATCCCCCAAAGTAGAGAGGGGGCAAACTGATTTATCGTGTTCCTCGTCCTCACTTATATGTGTCTATATGGGGGGGGGGCGTGTCTTCCGCCCGTCTGCTCTGTATTCCCATTTAAAATTTTCGAGGCTCTTTCTTTTCAAATTAGAAGTTTGATGTCTCAGCTGTATATTGAAATTTAAATGGGTATAGGCCTATTGATATTTCAAATGGGTATATAATCAACCAACATAGTAGTACAAACGTTTTAAAAATATACCGTCACCATCCGTACCGATCTCTTTGAAGTGCAATTATTCAGACAGGCCTTCATTTCTACAACAAACAAGAGATGCCGAAAACATGTTGGTCATGTAGCTCAGATTGTGAAAAAAGGGAATAGATATGTATTCATTTTGGATAAGGCGTTATGGGAAGTTAGACTTAGAACGGGAATACTGTGGGGAAAGATCAAAGTTTGCAATAAAGGATGTCACTCTCCAAGTTATCATTTTAATCATTGCTTAAAATCATAATGTCAATACTGTGCCGATATCAATTATGTCTCTTTTGATTACTCAGTAACGTCCGTCTCTGTTTTGATTATGATCAAGTTTACACCACAAAAGTCAACTCGAGGGCCATGAATTCTTCCTTTTATCCAACGGTCTGTGTTGACTGATCTCCTTAACGGGCACTGTCAACTTTTTAGATTTGCATAATAAAGGGACCTGTCCCAA
Source organism: Eucidaris tribuloides (assembly GCA_001188425.1). Taxonomy (NCBI): domain Eukaryota; kingdom Metazoa; phylum Echinodermata; class Echinoidea; order Cidaroida; family Cidaridae; genus Eucidaris; species Eucidaris tribuloides. Next base: position 11,696 of record JZLH01S0119651.1, read on the forward strand.
TAGGTACGTTATAATCACACCACACGGGCTATACGTGATAGCATGGCGTACAAGTCTGTACCGGGTTATTATACTCGATTACCCTACGGATCAGTTGTTTGTACAATTCAATGACTTTGCTTTATTTGGGGTGGGCAAAGATGATAGCTGGAAAAAAAATGTAGAGCAATAAAGTTCCAAAGTTCAAAGAGGTAACATTTCCCATTTGCAGGGGACTTTAGAACCTGTTACCATGTGATTATTGCAATATCAACAGGTGCCAGCTACTATACACATTGAACACATCTTTTGATTTTAATTTTTGCGTAATGTAGTGAGTGAAACCTGCTAACTGACATGTTAAAGGAGACCATTTGCTACAAAGGACACGCGTTGCTCTGTTGGAGAGAAAATAACAACTCCATTGATGTACAAACTGATCATGGAAACCAGTTATGAATTGTAGATGACGACATCAGTCACACATGTTGACTTTTAGTCCTTACAACAACAATGGTCTGTTGTTTTGTACACGCGGGTGTCGAGATCTTCTACCGGTGTCCGAACTGATCATGGAAATTAACGAACTGTCAATTCAACATAACGAAATAAGTGTTTGTTGCAAGTGGATAGGTTTCTTCATTCTTATAGCAAAGTGACCTGAATCAGCTGTTCTGAGAGTTGGATGTTGTTAAATGCGGGTGGCGTGATCTTATAAAGATGTTAAAATCGAATACCTCTCCACGTATGGTAATGGATAACAGTTAATGCAATGATACCGGTGAATAAACAATGGCTCATCGGAGTGGACAACTTTCTATACCATTCGAATGCCATGAACTAGCTGTTTCTAATCATCGTTTTTGTAAAATTGTTTAAATATTGTCAACTCCGTTACTTTTTCTTTCCAAACTATTTTCGTCCGATTCGACCCACTGCATTGAGCGGTGTTGACAACTTCATGCCCCGTCGCATCTCCCACTCGGTGACACGGCCGAACGCATCCTCTGAAAAGATCGCACTTTTTTCTTGCGGTAGAAAAGGGATTCAGACAAATGACTTGCTATTGTATAACGAGTTTGGTGGACCTTTGACGTAGGTTTATTCTGGTCGATAGACTTCCCGCTTTTGAAGGATATATAGTTTGTGTTATACACCGGTGTGCAGTGCATTGGGAATTAGGTAGACCTGTCATATATCGTTATTTGCCACTGGCACCTCGTGGATCGGTGTACCCTGCGGGACCTGCATGCCTGGAGTGAAAAATTATGAGGGTACAATTGTGATTTCTTGATGTCTTGAGAGTTTATAGGGAAATTGGAGAGGGTTCTAAGATGGCGGCAAAGAACCTTATTAAGAGGAAGAGTGTTGAGAGAGATCGAGGATTGCGAAGCGATAAGGGACAACTACCGCAAAAATGTCCTATCTTCAATGTTCAGTATTTGGGAAAGATGCCCGCCAGAGGCGAATATGGACGCGAGTATATAGCAGAGCCGGTCGAAGCACTCATAAAACTCAAGGAAAGGCAGAAGTTACCCAAGTCTGCCTTGCAGATTACCGAAAAGGGTTTCCATTTCTTGGATTTTAACGGACCTTTCGGAAAGGAGAAGCATGTCCTGATTCCCATTCACCACATTTGTTACGGCGTTGCCGACGAAATGAATCCACGTGTTTTTGCCATCATCACGAGGACAGATTCGAATCCCGAAAATAGTCTGTTTGAGTGCCATGCTTTCTTGTGCGAAAGGAAGAAAAATGCTAACGAAGTGACATATTGGCTCCTGCGTACCTTCTTGGAGGTATTTGAGGATCTGCAACGACGCAGGAGAATGCGACAGGATCGCAAAATTCGTCGGCAGCAAAGTGCTATGATTGGTACGCCGGGAGCCAATTTCGAGGTCCTCCAGTCCCCACCGAACTCGCCCACCGATTCGCTCGGCAATGCCGATATGACGATGTATTCGGTGATTTTGGATGGTTCGAAAAATAAAGGTGCTGCCGTGCGGCTAGCGATGAATCGAGGAAATCCAAGACCAGTGAGTTACCCACCTGGACTCGATAATAAACTTGAAACGGCTAAGGCCACTCCCCATTCGGCGCGAGATATCTATAACGGAGGGGCGCCCGGGCGTGCATACCCACCGGCTGGTCATATTGTGAAGGCTGAAACGCAGGCAGACGTGCATGGTCGACCACTCCATAGCGATTACCAATTCGCGCGCCATTACGACCCACCTCCCGAGAGGAATTCGAAGGATATTCCCGCATACCAGCAAAGAACTGCTCCTATTTTGGGGACGATCGGCGAGTCGCATCAACCTGCCGAGAAGTATCGCGATAACAGCGGTGCGCGGTACTCCAAAAACCCCGCTCTCGGTCGACGATCACGATCGTCAACCGGAGCGACGTCATCGACGGACGAGTCGATCTCGACGCTGTTTAGCGATTCTTTTAGTGGTGCGAGTCACGACGACTCCGAGTATATCTTCATCCAGATGCTGCAGGAGGAATTTGGAGGACTCGACAGCAGCGAAGCCGTGGGGCCGCTGCCGGAACGCCGAGCGCGCGCCAAAGGGTTCCGGCCTCCTGATCAGAAACTTCGCAGTGAGGACATCGAGAAACGTGTTCGTGAATGGCTGACGTATGAGGAAGGCGATACGACGAGGCTACCTCCACGTCTCCCCCGTCCCCGGTTCACCGGCATCGACACGGAGTCCGACCGGCTACAACCCGGGATACACATATCATAACGGTTATCATGGTGGTGGCCGGAGCAGATCGAGCCATAGGCCGATTGGAAGTCAGTCTAGTGTTGCTTCTGACGGGGATTATTTCTGATCAAATCAATTAAACTAGAAATTATTTGCTATAGTTTGTAGGTATTTATGTCACAAGTATTCAAATGAGTAAGAAACTTATATTTTGTAAATATGTGGATTTGATAAGAGGACAAACATATTTCATATAGGTCCATGTTGCGTTTTATTCTGGAAATGATAGACAGTTTTATTGACATCAGGGACCTGTTGCATAATACTTTTATCAAAGAAATATCTGGTAAAATATGAAACAACCCGTAAGTTTGAGTTAACCACTCCTTTTACCCCCCAAAATACACCTTTGTTGAATAACCATACATGTAGGTTTTCTCTGGTAAACGTTTTATGCAATAGGCCCCATCTATTAAGTAGAAGACAATGACGAAAAGAACGGGTGCAAAATTATATTTCAATAAAACATAACGAATAAACGAATGAATGCCCAACAAAACTGGAAAGTTTCACACACTTTAACATCCCATACTGCAAATAGATTCCGTTACTATCAGAAGCTCATTTTAAGCCTTTTACCTTTTCCAATAACAATGCAACAAAACTGCCAACTTTACAAGTATAGTGTGGCACTAAAAGGGATGAAGATGCTATTCGTGACTGGGAAATAAGTTTTTAATTATGTTCTGTTCACAATCGATCAATAATGGTATTGAATTGTATGCAAAATTGCTATCAACATCTACAGATTTATTAAGAACAGCAACACGCCCTTTTAAGACAGGGCCAATGTGAAACGGTAATCATTTTGTGTGGAATAATCAAACTTGGAGAAAATAATACTTTCATTATGAGTTTTGGTGTAATTTTACATGTACTCTGAAAGATATGTAACGTGAACCGATTGAGGAAATTGAGTTAGCTATTAACTTAAAGATGGATCTAATATTATGTGAAACCAGAGAATGTCAAAAAGGCAAAATATAAATCAATTTCACTTAGTCGAAGTTTGAAACTGAAATGTTTTCGAGTGTATTCTTTAAATGTTTTGAAAGAATGGCAAAGCCTTTTGACATGTTTGAGATTTGCGAAAAATTGTTAAAACTGGTAATTGCGGTTTTTCCAAAGTGTGGATGGATTGTAACACCAAACCTACATGTACTCTCTGATCGGTGTAAGTGTATTGAAATTTGGAACTTTGAGTAATGAAGTTCAAACATTTTCACCCATCCATCTATCCTCCGTCTCTCTGTCCCTCTATCTATCTATCTATCTATCTATCTCTCTATCTCTCTCTCTCTATCTATCTATCTATCCATCTCTCTGTCCCTCTATCTATCTATCTACTTCTATCTATCTATCTATCTCTCTCTCTATCTCTCTATCTCTCTATCTATCTATCTATCTATCTATCTATCTATCTATCTATCCATCTCTCTGTCCCTCTATCTATCTATCTACTTTCTTTCTATCTATCTATCTATCTATCTATCTATCTATCCATCTATCCATCTATTTATTCATCTATTTATCTATCTCTCTATTTCTCTTATCTTCCTTTCTAAAAAGTACAGTCTGCCAATAAGGCCTACTTTGCATGACAAAGGCTGATGTTTCGCTCAAATGCAAGTACATTGTAGTTACCCTATAAGCTAACACAATCGTCACATCATGATAGTCAGTGGGGTTATGAGTGCATATTCACTTTAATAAATATTGTGTAAGTTTTATTTTAAGAAAATTGTGCTACTTCATCCCATCAAATAGAATGCATTGATCTACGTTGAAAATATTCCTTTTTACGTTAAGCCCTATTATGACATGAATAATCGGACTAACATTTTCATGAAAAGTAGAACATAACAGAGTAATAATTCACATGCACGCAGGCATAAACTTTCTTGGTAAAACAAACCATGTGCAATTGTGTAGAAACACCATGTGAACACGCATATGCTACTGGGATGTGTATAACGAAGTTCATGGAATATCAATAAACCGCTTCCGTTTATCACAATTGAATTATTTTCTGTGGTTAAGGTATAAATCAGCGAATCTACACACACCATTTTATGCATGTATTTGTTGAACTATTTTATGTTTGTATGTCTCCATACCGCAACTCAATGGCGACATTTCTGCTCAAACGAAAGCTTCTTTGATATCGATTTCTTTACCTGTACGAAATACCCTACAAAAACGATTGTTCCCTCCTGGCAAAAAGAATGCTGTCGGGTCTCGTGGTTCATCACCAATACATTGAGTCATATTCTATACAAACAATATGCCGGGACAGCCGTTTTGTTGTTACACTTGGCTGCTTCTTCGAAAAATAAAATAAATTTATCACAGTTCAACTTCATGCTATTAGGTTTCTTTTTTCGTTTGGAACTTCTGGGGGAAAATTTCCCATGGGGTTTCACAAAGTATAACAATTCCCGCCAATGCGACTGCTATGCAACTGATTGATTGTAAATGGCAGAACTTTATAGTACCGTACACTTCCTCATCATGATCTAATCTAAATCTTTCTGACAAATGCGTATATATTTGATGATTCTTCATTGTGAATAATTATGGCAATAATGTTGATGAAGATGATTGTGGTGTTGCAATTTCTCATCTCTACTGTTGAAAATGGTGTTATTTATACATTTCGTGAGGGGATGTGATAACATCTTTAGTTGAAAAATGTGTAAACTTTATTATACAGTATATACTGTATATATATTTGATTGCATTCATTATATCAACCGTGTGCACATTTTTATTTTGAAAAAAAATGGGTTTATTTCTTTATTTATCAATGGGCGTTGTGCTCAGCTATAGAATGCTCAAGTAAATTACTTTAAAGCGGGCAATGTAAATTGCAAAGAGAATATCGCTATCACTTGTGATATAGTTCTTTCTAGGCATACAATGTAAATATTAGTGTATGTGCAAGTTTCAATTCCCCTGATTGATCATGGTAGCCTTCACTGTGTGTGTGTGGGGTGGGGGGGGGTGTAATTTGTGAAAATTGAAATAAATGTACTGCTATTTATTATTTACTATTTTTTTCAGGTATTGTGAATTTTTTTTAACAACGCCTAATGCCAAACTGCTGTGGATAACATTATGGAAATTGGCTTATATGTTGATATCTACCAGTGACTATAGTAACGTTACTTTCTTACAACGGTACATGTATGTACACATGTGCATACAACCAGGAGTTAGTTTATTAGAGTGACCATAGTTCCAGTTGCAGTTGCACCAATTTAATACTATGCCGAGAAACGGGACAAGTGTTTAATCTACTATATGAATGGTGGTGATATTTTATCGATTACATATACTGGGGGAGGTGTTACAACCCTCAAACGTGCGAAATAAACATGGACATTGGGGGAGGTTGGGGCATAAAGACGCAATGGCCCTGCTTAGAACCCCATTGCCAGCAAATTCCATCTACACCTGTGCAATATAACGATAGACAAACCCGTAGGTCCATTGACCGGTTCTGTTTCCCTGTACTGTCTTCATTTCTTGGGGAGTAACCAATCCAATTTTGACCGATCGAATTGTTAGAATTGTCGCTTGTAACTAGTTTGACTCGCGTGTAAACGATGCATTTGTTTGTATATGCTATACGAAATGTAGACAACTAACTGACGCAACAACACCTTACGGAATAAAAACTAATTAATTGTGTATTTTTCGAAGCATGTATGCAAAAACGCCTTTGCTGTTTTATCAAATAATACGCGGGATAATACGTCATAATTTACAGAGTTGGTAAAACCACAAGTCTTACGTTGTATTAAATCAATATTGAGTAGTATACTTGCCAATCTAATGTCAACTTACATGTAATTTGGATAACATCTGCTCAAACACCATGTAATAATTTGTTGCTATTTCTGGACATGAAAACAGAACGCTCTTTTTTATCAGTTCATACAAAATCTCTGAACAATTCTTCATCATACTCACAAAGTGCTAACCCAGATATGCATAATATTGGACAACGTTAACGGTGCATATTCTGACGCCAGGCCAGTGGCAGAAAAAAATCAAACAGGTTGTAACAAGGAATCCTTACAAATATCTAGTAAAAATTTATATATCTGTTTTAGTATTACGATGCAAAATAATTATACTTATATGAAGTATTTGCATTCATGGCAAAATACAGAAGTCTAATGAACATGACTGGAAGAATTTCCATAATCGACCAGTATCCTCTAAGCTACATTTATATACATGTGGTTCATGCAATGTGCTAATATCCAACATTCCTGCACAAAAGTCATGCTATGCGGGATGATGACTTGTGTAAAACATCTACTACCCAATAACCTTGCTTGGTTTAATTTGTTACATTGTTTAAGGCTACATGCAGCCACAAGCATCATGCATGATGTACCTATTATGATTAGTGATGTCATAAATTGAGTCCTTATTAAAGTTTGAACTGCCCAAACGAAAAATCAAGAAAATTAAAATATAGCTTTGCTGCCTGTAACAAGGGCAAAAGTACACAATATAAAATTGTCAAAATGTCTTCCCTTTTTCGCAGTTTGTGAGAGGTCATTTATTTGCTAGAACATAATAGTAAGAAAATGAAAGTATATAGGAAGTTTAAAAGGTATAGGTGAAATTGTCCCTTTCCCTATTGTGTTTGTAGATACTCTAGATCTATAGACTGAAACTTACACGTTTTAAGAAATTATTCGAGAATGTCTGGGGGTAGGCGAACAAGCATTTTGCTATTGGAAGTGTAAACAATGATTATACACGTAGTCTCTGATCCTCTCAAATTCACATTCTCATCCGAACCGTTTTATCTTTAAAAGGGTTTTATATTGTTTTCTGATGTTTAAAGTGACAATATACACCGTACTTTTGGGAAGACTATGAACATTTTGTCAGATTTAACAAAATTATATTGCCTATTACACATAAAAATTGTCGTAGCGTCTATGAAGAGCTCGATTCCAAAAGTTTTGATGAAAATTTAGTTATTGATATCACACTAAATAGCCTATACTTGTCTTTGAACAAGAGTTTTAACCTCAGTTTTGAAAGCAACCACGAGAAAATGCATTTTTTAATATCACTCTTCCACAGACGCCTGTACAAAATATAGCGAACAAATGCGTTTTCTCTGAAGTACAGTATACAAAGATGGATGTAGCACCTTTTGGAACTGAGCTCTTCTTATAGAATTCACATATTATGTGGAATTAATATGTACTTAAAACATACTTTTCCGGCCAATGCTCTAATTCAAGCATTTTTTTTTTACCTGCACGCACGCTCACCTGACTCTTCTCCCACGCAGATTCTATGTTGGCATGCTATTATTTATTTAATCTGTATTTGTATATCAATACGTCATGTCTATTTGATATATTCGGTGGATAAATACAAATATCTACACCACATATTTCTCACCAAGTATAAAGGTCAGTGCATGATAATGAGCATGTATTTTCACGTTTGTTGCTAGTACACAGGGTAACTGCAAAGCAACTTTTGCTGGACAGAGCAGAGCTCATTATGCTATGGATCAATGTCGCACAAGAATATCGTTTTTGTATGTACAGTGTATCCCAAAAAATTGCGTAAGTCAAAAGCGCCCTCTTTGGCAATTAGAAAATATTGTTGTGACCGACGCTTACATCAACGTCAAGGGCACAGTCTAAGTTTTGAAATACCGTTTGTTTGTTCAATTTGCTTATTTTAATCTCATTTAGTTGACAACGAAAGGGTAAATCAAATTGAACCACTTTTAGAAATGAAGAGGGTCTTACGCTGTCTCTGACTATAATAAAAGTGGAACAATTGTGATTTTACCTTGTCGTTGTTATTTAAACATATCTCGAAATTAAAACAAGCATTTGAAAGCTATGTGCCCTTGACGTTAATACGGCACAACAGTATTTGTTAATTGCCATAGAGGGCGCTTTTCACTTCCACATTTTTTTGAGACACGCTGTATTTAGAAAGTAAGATGATGTACTTGAAGTATTACTTCATTTTGCAGAACGATCTTAAAACCATTCTTTTTTATTGTTTATCTGTCAACAGTCTTGGTTCGGAAACACGTTGTAAGATAAAGCAGAACATTTTTTATTATGTTATCAAACGTCCGAATCATTTTATTTCCAAACACAAAAAAAAACTTTTTGCATTAACTACACAGGGAGTTTGATTTTTTCAAGTTGGCTGCCGTCAAAAACATCTGTAATGCTTCAACTTTGATTCAAAGAACTATTCCGTATATTTGAGTTGACTTGTTGCCATAATACAACCGGTCGTTATGTGCTTTCAGGCAAAAAAGAAATAACAGCTTTAAAATGTTTTCGTTTGGTGCCGTATTCTTCACATAGCACACAGTCTAGTGCAGTCAGACAAAAGACAGTCATGTGAACTGTTTCCTCAAATTGAATTCTTTCTCTCGACAGAATGAGTCGAGGCCTTGATGTATGACGTGCTCTCTCGACTAAAATAATAACTCGTGCTTGTCGCTTTGTAGATGCGATATTTCAAACTGAAAATTCATGTATGGAAGTTGAAGTCCTAATCATGTATTGTTTCGCCATGCGGGCAAACAATGTGATCTTTTGTATTTTTTGGTACCTTGTATTATGAGTATGAGATCTGAACCAACAGCGAGAACAAAATATAGAGCAAACATATTTGTATTATATAAGTAAGTACTGTTTAAATACTTAGAAATATTATATATTGTTGGTTGTTGG
>JZLH01S0119661.1:41594-57599 GCA_001188425.1 Eucidaris tribuloides
ACTTTTTTAAAGCACTTAATGATTGTTTACACTGCAAGTTTTTTTCAGGGCTTCATTTCTAGACCGTATCAAAGATACTAGTAGCATGGGGAATCATGTAGCTCAGATTTTTTAAACTGGGAACATTGTTATACAATGCCTTTAAATGGCTTACAAGTATACAAGCAGGGCTCGACAGTGATGTTTTTGGCTGGTTGCTCAATCGGGCAAGCAAATTTCTTGTTTTCATTCATTTAGTTGCCCTAACAATATTTTTACTTGTCCAAGTGGACAAAGTGCTTGTTAATTGTATTACTAATTTGAGAAAGTATGTTGTTACAATTGTTTTTATAGCTTCTACTCAACTGGAACTTACACAAAATTGAAACTAAATTGAAACACACAAGTCTTTAATACTTTCTTGATTTCAAACTTGAAAATCTTTACTTGCCCATTCAGGTAAAGTCAAATTGATTTAATCAGCAAGTAAAACTGATTTCCATAAATGTTTACTTGCCCAAAAGCAATATTTACTTGCCCCGTGCAAGCGAGCAAGTGCTAGTGTCGAGCCCTGACACAAGCACAAGTAATAATGAATTCCATTGTGGCTACTGCCAGTTTCATGCTTCATTTAGCAATCTATCTAGGCCACTGACAGGGAGTGGTGTATAATAGAAATGAGAGTATACTGCCCCCCCCCATGACAAAAGGGCATAACTGACATTTTTTTCAAAATTGAGTTATACAGGGTGGCCCAGAAAGAATGCTACGAGTATGATCGCTAATTTCTTCACCCTTATTGGCAAAATGTCATTAATTTTTATTTTGTTGGTTAGAACATTCTTTTTCCAATAAAATGATACCAAGATCATTGATTTTGAGCAAGGCGTTTTGATTCTAGGGCCATTTTTCGGAGGCAATGCAATTTCCCAAATTTGCCATTTTTTCAACAGCGGCGGTCATCGGAACGCAGAGATATTCTGGCATCTCACTTGCCATACCGGAAATACCGCGATGACAATGCCCTCGCTTTCATAAGGAAGACGATGCGAGCTACATCTCCATTGTCATCGCGGTTTGTCTGGTATGCATGCTGAGACGCGAGAATACTTCGGTATTCTGATGATCACTGGAGTTGTAAAAATATAAATTTGGAAATTGGCATTGCCTCCGAAAAATGGGCCTAGAATCAAACGCCTTGCTCAAAATGAATGATCATGGTATCATTTTATTGGAAAAAGAATGTTCTAACCAAACAAATAAAAATTAATGACATTTTGCCGATAATGGTGAAGAAATTAGTGATCATATTCGTAGCATTCTTTCTGGGCCACCCTGTATAGTGTAGGGACTCAGTACATCATACTTAAAACATGCAGAACAAAAATATATTAATTAGAAGTGTCCCTTTGTCTCATAATCCACTTGTTAAAATGACACTGAATAGGGCTTTACGTGTTGAACAAAATACATTTTGCTCAATATCTCCAAAACACTAAAATGTCAGTTAAGCCCTTTTGTCTTGGGGGGGGGGGGGCAGTATACATACCAGTTAATACTAGAATCTTAGAGATACATTTGGACGATTGTTTACTTAGGAATCAATAATTTATTTAAGGTAAATCGCTTATTCAGTTAGGCCCTACTATCGGAATCTTAGAGATACGGTTATTTATTACTAAATCAGTAATAATTTACGGTAGATCAGTTATTACTATATACGTCATATATTTCGCGTCCATATATTTTTATGATTTTGCTTCAAGACGGAATTCGCGAGGGTATATTTTCACGATTTTATTGTATTTGCATTCACTTTGTACAACAAGACTGTCGCTGGGGCGAGCACATAATACCCCCGCCTGTAACGTAGAAAATGAAAACATGTCACTGTGACCTTGACCTTTGACCTTTTGATGTCAAAATCAATAGGCTTCCTGGGATCCATGCTAGTATCATACACACCAAATTATATGAGCCTAGGTTAAGTTAAACTAAAGTTATCGCGTTTACAAGGACTTCACAAGGGTAAGATGAAAACATGTCACTGTGACCTTGACCTTTGACCTTTCGACCTCAAAATCAATAGGCTTCCTGGGATCCATGCTAGTATTATACACACCAAATTATATGAGGCTAAGTTAAGTTAAACTGAAGTTATGGCGTTTACAAGGAAAAGTTAACGGACAGACAGATAGACGGACGGACAGACACCGAGCGTGATACCATAATATGTCCCGTAGCCGGGCGTATAAAAATGTCAGGAAGTGAAAATTTTTGCGTTCAGTAAGTCGCGAAATACGCGAAAATAAAATTACCGCGAAATATTCTGCGTATACAGTATTCTATGCATTTACAGGTTCAGAGTCTCTTTAGGTTTTTGCATATGTCAAGCTACAGATTGCAATGTTTGATTGAACTCCAAATGGGCAATATCCATTACTATACAGCAATGATTAAGAGTAGTGTGAAAACAAGACTCTTATTGAGGTCTTACAAGGTAATGAAATAAGCAGACATGGATTGGGGCAGGGAATTCCCCCAAGGCCCCAACCCAACCATAAACTAAAAGGAGGCCTCAAGCTTAGCAATCCAATCTTGAATTGTAACGTATATTAACAATTATTATCTAAATGTGGGGTTTCAAGTGCCGTGACATTATCGCGTATCCCGCGCGCAAAGGAATGTGCGTATACACGCTGCAATGAGACGCGTGTGATATCGAAAATATCATATGCTGAGGAAAAAATATCAGATACATCCGGGTACTTTTTTTTTATTTGTTTACGAGTTAAAATCAAGTTTTCCACACAAATAATGTATTATAAGTTTAACCATTTGTTTTAAATCACTCTACATCATCACTTCTGTGTGCTTGCTTAGCTTAATTTATTATATCATAGAATAAGATGTGATTCTGTTGAATAAGAAGAAGAATTACAAGTTGCCACGCGAAGAATGAAATCAGAGTGGGCAGTGGTCGCCATTGAAAGATTCAATGATTTGTACAGAATTTTATTAAATTCTTATTTTAATAATTTTCTAGAGGATCTAGATAATAGTAATAATATTGGATGGCTTTGATATGGACACAAAAAAATATTGTACTCCTTATGAAAATATCGGACTCGTCTTCGACTCGTCCGATACTTGTCACAAGTCGTACAATATTTTCTTGTGTCCACCTCAAAGCCATCCAATATTATATAAATATACGTTCAGACATATTCATCTCCAATTTTGACTTGTGGCTGAATAAAAATTTCTAAAAAACATAACATCATTTTGATAATTGATAAGTTATTGAATTGGCATAAAAGTGTTGAGAAAATTTTGGTCCAAAAAAACTCTTGAAGACACTATATAACAATGTGGAAGACCCGTTTAAATGATTGTCAAACTTTGCTATCTGACGTATCTGACAGTGTTTGGACAAATAAACACCCTAGAACACAAAACTTCAGACAGTTATCCTGTCACATGTAAAATATGTACAGATAAAAACTGGCACTTGAATTATTCTCAGGCGATAAAAATTCTGCAACACAGTAGTCTTTGGGGGAAAACTGGAATGGTCTCTCAATGATTACTTTTTTTAAAGCACTTAATGATAAATTTGAACTGTAATTTTGTTCAGGGCTCCATTTTTAGACCTTATCAAAGACACTACTAGCATAGGAATCATGTAGCTCACATTTTTTTACATGGAAATATTGTTATATGACGCTTTTAATATTTACTCAATACAGAAAGTACTTGTACTATGAGAATAGTTATAATTCCCATCGCATGAAGTAACTACAAATGTACAATAATGAACTATAAACTTACCCTTTCTTCTTTTTCTTTTTGTTCAATCATTGCAAGCTCTTTGAGATTAACCTCTCGTTCCCTGGTATTCTCTTCAAACTAGTAACAAAAAACAATAATTCACACATTTCAAACAGATTAGAGTGATTAATAGTAAAGCAGGAATGGAATAAAAGACAAATTGTTAAGTTTAAACTCTCAGTCATGTTAAATTCTTTGCTGTGTTGTGTTGACCTGGAAAAACTGCCATGCGGACTATTAAATTGTATTAAATTAATACCGCTGCCTTTGTTCCGAGTCGGCCCGGAAGTTAGCAGGTCTACAAAAAGTCCACAATGTTGTATATGGGCAATTCCATGATAAGTTACGTTACACTTTTATGACACCCTTACTCAACATTTGGCTCTTACAGGAATATGCTTGATATTATTTTTCTGTTTAGGTACTGTCAATTCTGTAGACTGGCACTACTTCACAACATCAAGCAAAATAATGAGACATGTTTTAGTGGGTAATAACACGAGCTTTAATTATGGTTAGTTACGTTACATAAAGAGGACATGGGAAAAAATGAAAATCTTTGTCCTCAAAGTTTCCTCAACCTGTTTTCAACTGAAACAAACTGTGGTATTCATGCTATTTCTGGAATCTTGATAAGTTATATAACTTGTTGATAAAATTCTTTTCATTTTTTAACTAACCCTAACCCTAACCCCAAAACAAAAATATACTATGTTAAAGTTAGTTACATTTTGTCAATCCACACAAATTTGCATTTATTCATGTCTTTTCTCAGATTTAGTATGCATATGTGGGGCTTTATTACTTTCAAAACAACGAGAAGAGGCTGTTGACATGAAAAAAACGCAGAATAAATGATAATTTTCCATAAAACTGAGATTTATTCACATGTACTCGCACATGTTGTATTTCATGTATGGTTCTGATTCTCCTAGAGGGTGCTGTTGAACAGGGTTTGCAGCAGGCGTTTTTTTCCGTCCCAGAAAAAAACGGGGGTTTTTCCGCTTTTTCGGAGAAAGTGGAAAAAACCTCCTATTAAGTGTTTCTTTTTTCGTTATTTATTCAAGATTTCCATTTTTATAAACTATCGAACTATAATAAAACAGGACAGTTCTTTTGTTCTCTCATTTAGTTATGAACTTCTAACCATAGTTTCTTGATTCCGTCCCAGAAAAAACAGGTTTTTTTCCACTTTTTCGGAAGAAGTGGAAAAAACCTCCTAAGTGTTTCTTTTTTCGTTATTTATTCAAGATTTCCATTTTTACAAACTATCGAACTATAATAAAACAGGACAGCTCTTTTGTTCCCTCGTTTAGTTATGAACTTCTAACCATAGTTTCTTGATTCCCTCCTATTCATGGTCACTTCTCCATGCAACTAACTATACTCAAGTGATTGTACTGTAATGTATAAAGCTCAGTTTATAGCATGGAGAAAAATAGTCAATTAACAAGGACAACGCAAAGCGTAGCACCCCTCGCCGGGTACATATAGCATACATATGCATATTTAATGAAGTGTGAACTTTGCACTTTGGCATACATACATACTTGAAGATAAAAATCTGTCTAACATAAGTAAAGTCATTGAACGGAGCTTGTAATTATCTATTCTTACATATTTAATGAGCTATGACCTTTGACCTTTGACATAAGTGTACATAATCCAAAATCAAATTGTATTTTGATACTACACCTGTATGTATGACAAGATCACGATTTGACCACCATTTCACCGACAAAGGTGTGTAAACATATTAAGTGGGGAAAATTACCTTTTCATCAATGAATATAGGTCTTTCTAAGGTAAAAGTATCTGCATTTTCAATTTTTGCAACCTACAACCCTGTATATTTCACCATTTTGGAAAAAAAAACTAGAGCAGTTCGACTGCACGCAGTCTATTGGTATGCCTCCGCATTCCGCACTCCCATCCAATTGATGTAATTTGAAAAGCTTCAAGTTACAATAGTATTAAGACAAATGAGATGAATAAGCTCATGTGACCTTTGACCAAGTTACAGTAAAATCCAATAAACAGTTCTTAAATCATCATGACAATGAGCTCAATTCAGACATGAGGCCTTGTGACCTTTGACCTCTGACCTTTCAACTCGACACTCCAAATTAGTAAATTGGTGCCCTATAATACATACTTCACCCGAGTTACATCAACATCCGACCAGCTGTTCTCAAGTTATCGCGGTAACGAGCCCAAATCAGACATATTTTAGGCCCGGTGACCTTTGACCTTTCAGCTCCAAAATCTAATCAATTCATTGGTGCCTCATAATTTATACTTCAACCAAGTTACATGAAAATCCGACAGGCCGTTCTAAAGTTATCGCGGTAACGAGCCCAATTCAGACATATTTTAGGCCCGAAGACCTTTGACTTTTCAGCTCCGAAATCTAATCAGTTCATTGGTGCCTCATGGTACATACTTGGTCCTAGTTACATCATAATCTGATTAGCGGTTAAGTTATTGCAGTAATGAGAACCGGTAACGGACAGACGCACGGACGGACAACCCGAAAACATGATGCCTCCGGCAACTTAGTTGCGCAGGTATAAAAAAAAAAATCAAATTTTTGCACATTTTTTGCCCAAAAATAGTTGTTTGAAGGTGACAACAGTTTTATCCACCTACTGTGAAATGTTTGTAGCAACCACAAAATTAGAATATATCCCTTGTTTTTGTTCAAATTCAATATGTCATAGTAAACTTAAGTAAAGTCTTTCAACTGAAACTCAATTTGCTTCAGTTTACTGCAGACTTTACATGTGGAAACCCATAGAAATTGCTCTTTGACAAATGATACCCCAAAACAGCCCCTTTTCAGAGTGATACATATTTTGGTCCACCATAAAATCTGATAGTAAGAAGCTAGAGGGCTGAATTTCCCCTTAATTTTTTGCAGGATTAATTAGCTATAAGCTTATTATAATTGTATTTTCCTTACAAATAAATAAGCAGGAGAATTATGCAAAAAAAAATACCCTTACCCCTTAATTTTGAAAAGTGTAAAAAATCAGCAAATTTCACACAGTCACAAAAAAAATATTTTGGGAAAACCAATCAAGCTAAACTACAGGCCTTATAATCAAATCAATTATGCCCCTTATATTTCCCCAGACGTGATTAGATTTCTGATCTGGTAGCCTGCATATTTTTTTTTTCAAAATAATTCTTTTTTAAAATTGATTTTACCTATTTTCAACCCAAATATGAATATGCAATAGACCATTTGATAATGTATTCAAATTTATGGATGTTTTCTCTTCAGAAACCTAGTGCAGAGTTATATTTCTCACCTGTTCTTATGAATAAATTTTCAATACCAAAAATACAAATTGCATACATTAGTTGATGATATGTCTGGCAAGCCTCCAGCAAGCTGTCAGGTTGTTAACAGCAATCTTTGTCAGAACAGTATGCAAAGAATTTGTATTAATATTAAACAGTTTATGGGCAAAGCTACACATGCCCTAGTCTGGCTTCCAGACATTTAGATTAACATGTTCTCGCATTTATTGAGCTATGACTATTGACCTTTGGCCTTCACACTCCAAAATCAAACTTGGGCTGTTTTTTGATATCATGTACCTTCATACCAAATCTCATCAAAATCCATCAAATATTAGTAAAGTTATCAAACGGAAACCAGTTTTCGCATTTAATGAGCTATGACCTTTGACCTTTGAGCTACAATCTCCAAAACCAAACTTGGGCTGTATTTTGATATCATGTACCTTCATACCAAATCTCATGAAAATCCATCAAACATTACTAAAGTTATCGAACGGAGACCAGTGTTTCGGATGGACAGATGGCGGCGTTTCTGTATCCCCTCCCGACTTTGTCAGGCGAGGGGATAATTAGCCTTGTGTAAGCTGTTGTGCCAGAAACCTAAATTGGTCACCTTTTTGTCAGAAGTTTTAAGAGAATTGCTATGATGCCAGCCATAATATAAGTGATACTGTTATGTTTGTGGCAGCCTGGCACTCTCAAAGTATGCTGAATGAATTGAATATGAAAACATTGTTAAACAATGCCTTTAACTGGAGGACTACCTTACAAGAAAAATACAAACAACCAAAAAATAAACATGACACAAATAATAAGAAGAACAAACAAATTGTGTGGTAATTAAATGCATTGTGTCACTGTCAATAATAATCATGACTAAAAAATTACTAAAAACATTACAGTATACACAGGGTTCGACACTAGCAATTGCCTGCTTGCCCGGGGCAAGTAAATTTTGTTTCTGGGCACGTGAGAATTTATGGAAATTAATGTTACTTGCCCAAATGGGCAAGTAAACAATTCACATTACTAAAAATCAAGAAATTATTAATGACATGCATTTTTCAATTCAGTAACAATTTTGTGTAAATTCCAAATTTCCAATTACCAGTAAGTAGAATCAGTTAACCATTTCGACAAGTAAGGTACTATCTCTAAAGTAACACAATTACATAACAAATGTTCACTTGGGTAAGTAAAAATTTTGTTCGGGAAAAAAAATGAATGAAAATGTAAAGTTTGCTTGCCCAATCCGGTGACCAACCAAAATGGTTAGCGTGGAGCCCTGGTATACAGACAGCTGAAGTCTAATTCTCGCTATCAACAATTATATGGTGTTTGGCATTAGAGGGCGTTATCGTCAGTATGCGCATGCATAGTTTTCACGGTGGTTCGACTTGTGTGACCAACTTATTTCCAGCTTCCATAGATAATACACAGGGACGTCTGCCAAATTCACGATTTTACTAAATATGGTCAGATTGTCACAAATTTGCATTATGATTTCATGTGACCTTTACAGGTAGCATCAAAATTTGTTGGGTATACGCCACAAATTTTAAATCAGTCATTTATACAGGACTTTTAAATTCTCAACTCGTGTTATTCTCGAAAGTGCGCCCTCTACTGCTTAATTCTGGTGAATGATGAATTGTCGATTAGCAAGAATTGTGTGAAATAAGATCAGACAGATATTTTTATTCACGGGCGTTGATCCTGGGGTGGCAAGGAAGGGGGGCAGTCGCCACCCAATGAAAATATTGTGGGGGGTCAAGCATAGTAATTTCGCCCCCCCCCCAACAATAACTTTGACAAATGGAAAAAAAATCATAATATGCAATTCAATATGTTTAAAAAGCATTGGAAAGCACTATAAAACCATTCAAGTAAGCATAAAAATACTTTTTAAAATACAAAATTGTCAATTTAATTTTGACTTGCAATTTGGGTGCACGGAGCGCACCAAATTTTTTTGACATTTTCTTCACTTTGGCCCCCCTCCCCCTAACAATATGAAACATGGATCAACACACCCCTGTTTTTATTCATTGTTTCTATGGCCGACTTTGTAGTCTATCGGTTGAGAAGTGATATTGTAAACGATAATCAAGCTATTAATATTGGGTTCAAGACTACCTGTCAGGTACCCACCTCAAGCTGATCTGCATTCAAATCCAGATCACCGAGATTCTTGGCAATGCCACTGTAGTTGGTCACAGTCGCTCCATAAAGCTCTTGTGTTCTATAATGACCTCTCCTCTTTTTCTTACGTGCCATTTTCTTTTCCTACATCAAAAGAACAAAATGGAAAACAATTTCATTTTTCATGGTGTTGTTAAAGGTATCGGCTAAAATTTACCACAGTTAAAAAAATCTGAGCCGCATGATTGCCCCTGCTATCAGTGTCTTTGATAAGGTCTAAAAATGAAGTCCTGAAAAAATTGTATTTCAAAATGATTATTTAGTGCTTCAAAAAAGTGAAAATCGTAAGTTGACCGGATTCACTTGCCCATTTCCTCCCATAGACTTACTGTGTGTACACGTAGGCTATTAAAACTCGCCTAGAGTTTTAATTGTTTATTCATGCATAACTTGCCATTGGCAGTGTAACTTTTCAAACTTTTGTGTTCTAGGGTGTTTATTTGTCCATTTGAACACTACTTTGTACCTCAGATATCAAAGTTTGACAATTTTTCAGTTTGAAGCTTCACAATGTTAGCCTATCACGTTAAAGCCACAGTATAACATTGACCACAGTTTAAAATATCTGAGCTACATAATTCCTCCATGCTTTAAAAATGAAGCCCTGAAGCTTTGTATTTCAAAAGGATGATTTTGTGCTTTAAAAAAAGTGAAAATCTACAAGCACTCAAATTGACTGGATTCACCCGCCCATTTCCTGCCATAGACTTACTGTGTGCAAATCTCGGCTATTTTATCCTCCACCCAAATAGAAATTGTTTATTCATGCATATCTTGGCAGTGGCTGTATAGCTTTCCAAATGTTTTTAAATTGAAGCTCCACAATGTTAGCCTGTCACTTTAATACTTTCTTGACTTTAGACTTGAAAATCTTTACTTGCCCATTCAGGTCAAGTCAAATTGATTTAATCAGCAAGTAAAACTGATTTCCATAAATGTTTATTTGCCCAAAAGCAATATTTACTTGCCCGGGCAAGCGAGCAAGTGCTAGTGTCGAGCCCTGACACAAGCATATTAAGTAATAATGAATATTACTGTGGCCACTGCCAGTTTCATGCTTAAGCTATCACCAGGCCACTGACAGGGAGTAGTGTATAATAGAAATGAGAGTATACTCCCCCCCCCCATGACAAAAGGGCATAACTAACATTTTTTTTTTTCAAAATTGAGTTATATAGTGTAGGGGACTCAGTACATCATGTTTAACATGCAGAACAAAAATATATTAATTAGAAGAGTCCCTTTGTCTCATAATCCGCTTGTTAAAATGAAACTGAATAGGGCTTTACGTGTTTAAAAAAATACATTTTGCTCAATATCTCCAAAACACTAAAATGTCAGTTGTGCCCTTTTGTCATTGGGGGGGGGGGAAGTATACATACCAGTTAATACTAGAATCTTAGAGATACATTTGGATGATTGTTTACTAAGGAATCAATAATATATTTAAAGTAAATCGCTTATCCAGTTAGGCGCTACTACTGGAATCTCAGAGATACAGTTATTTATTAATAAATCAATAATCATTTATGGTAGATCAGTATATATGCCATATATTTCGCGTCCATATATTTTTGCCGTTTTTGCTTCAAGACAGGGAATTCGCGACGGTATATTTTCATGATTTTATTGTATTTGCATTCACTCTGTACAGAAATGTCAGGAAGTGAAAATGTTCATGTTCAGTAAGTCGCGAAATACGTGAAAACAAAATTACCGCAAAACATTCAGCGTATACAGTATTCTACGCATTTAAAGGTTCAGAGTCTCTTTAGATTCTTGCACATGTCAAGCTATGGATTGCAATGTTTAATTGCACTCCAAACGGGCAATATCCATTACTATACAGCAATGATTGAGAGTAGTGTGAAAACAAGACCCTTATTGAGATCTTACAAGGTAATGAAATAAGCAGACATGGATTGGGGCAGGGAATTCCCCCAAGGCTCCAACCCAACCATAAACTAAAAAGAGGCCTTGAGCTTAGCAATCCAATCTTGAGTTGTAACGTATATTATACAAATAATGATTGTGTAGAGGTCGTTGCATCGAATTACCAGCCCGAAATTGTCTTGAAAAGGATTATTTTTCCTGAGACGAAGTCCAGGGAAAAATGATCCTTTGCAAGACAAATGAGGGCTGGTTTATTTGATGCAACGACCGATCATCACAGTCATTATTTGTTTTATTCAACGTAACAAAACTTCATGAAAGTTTACAGATGAAAAGTTTGTTTTCGTTGACTGATTATTGCTCATTTCGCTGGGTCATTTCTCCGTTGGCATGTGTGTCTACTGGTTATTGGCATGTGCGCCATCAATGCGATGCGACGCGGAGCGTAGAAAATGTCAATAACCTTAGAGTGCGCTCGCGTAAATGGAAGTTCGGCGCGCGGGTGGCAATGCGTTAAATTTAGTACGCGCAGTTCAGAAGAAGTAAACACCCTGCGAACGCGTATACGGTTGCGGATTCGGCACGTAAGCCCTATTTTTTTTTTTTTGTGAGTTGGGTCATTAGAGATACGCACGCCTGTGTAACGACCAGTCGCTACACTGTAACGACCGGTCGTTACACTCATCGCGGGTGGTACTCAAAATAGAAAATGTCATGTGGCAGGCATTAAACCAATCAGAAATACAAACAAACTTAACCAGTTGAATAATAACAAATAAACGTTCAGACATATTCATCTCCAAATTTGACCTGTGGCTGAATGAAAATTTCTCACAAACATAAACATCATTTTGATAATTGATATGTTATTGAATTGACATAAAAGTGTTGAGAAACTTTTGGTCCAAAAAGCTCTTGAAGACACTATATAACAATGTGGAAGACCCATTTAAATGATTGTCAAACTTTGCTCTCTGACAAAATTATCTGACTGTGTTTGAATGGACAAATAAACACCCTAGAACACAAAACTTCAGACAGTTATCCTGTCACATGTAAAACATGTACAGATAAAAATTGGCACTTGAATTACTCTCAGGCAATAAAAATTCTGCAATACAGTAGTCTATGGGGGAAACTGGAATGGTCTCTCAATGATTACCTTTTTAAAGCACTTAATAATAAATTTGAACTGTAATTTTGTTCAGGGCTTCATTTTTAGACCTTATCAAAGACACTAATAGCATGGGGAATCATGTAGCTCACATTTTTTATGAAATGGAAATATCGTTATACAAAGCTTTTAATATCTACTCAATACAGAAGGTACTTGTACTATGAGAATATTTATAATTCCCATCACATGAAATGACTACAAATGTACAATAATGAACAATAAACTTACCCTTTGTACTTCTTCTTTTTGTTCAATCTCTGCAAGCTCTTTGTGATGATCCTCTTGTGCCTTGCTTAACTGGTTACAAAAAAAAAAAAACAATAATTCATATATTTACACAGATTAGAGTGACAAACAGTAACACAGGAATTGAATTAAAAAAACCCAATTTGGTAAGTTTAAATTTGCACTTTAAATCGCGAGAGTTTGTTGACATGGTAAACTGCCATGCGGACTATTAAATTGTATTAAATTAATACCGCTGCCTTTGTTCCGAGTTGGCCTCAAAGATGGCAGGTCTACAAAAAGTCCACAATGTTGTAAACTGTATACGCTGAATATTTCGCGGTGGTTTTATATTCGTGAATTTCGGCGACTTAATGAACACAAATATTTTCACTATCTGGCATTTCTGTACACAGTGAATGCAAACGCAATAAAATCGTGAAAATATACCTTCGCGAATTCCCCGTTTAGAAGCAAAATTGCGAAAATATATTGGACGTGAAATATATATTTGGCATAACAGTATAGTATTCTAATATCAATGAAATCAGCTATATGCGACATAGAGAATTATGTATCATTAAGTTGGCAAATCTTCATAACGTCTTTGATGCTAAGTTCATCAACTCATACCACACACCCCGGGGGGGCCAGTCAAATTTATTGCTGTACACATGCGTGACCAAAAAAACACGTTTAAAGGGGTGTTTTTTCAGTTTTAGCCGCAGGCCGCGCGTACACCCGTTAAGGGTATCAAAAACACAGATTTTCCTAAAAAAGGGTGGTTTTGAAAGACTGGTCAAACGTATTTAGGGTATGTTTCTTTCTTGAAAGCTTTTTTTAAGGACTGGCCAAACGTGTTTAGGGTATGTTTTTCCCCCCAAGCTTTTGTCTATTAAAGCTTATTGTTAGCAAGTAGACAAAACTTGTTTAGGGGTCATATTCTGGCGACAACTTGTTTAGGGGCCAAAATGTGTAAATGAAGCCCGCGAAAAACTTGTTTAGGGGGTTATTTTGCACACAGAGAAAAACTTGTTTACGGGGTGTCTGGAAATAATTTGGTCACACATGTGTACAGCATTATATTTGACTGGCCCCCCGTGGCCACACACTACCCGTCACTGTCAAATGACCAATTAACCCGTTTCTTACAGGAACCGGATGGGCCATGAAACAAAGTCTGTGGGGATTTACGGAATCTCGAAGTCAGTGGGTAAATAAGATGATCCAGACAAGAATGTGACATTCTCTAAACCACTGCTTCGTAAAATTCTCTTAAAGACACCATTTCATACTTTGGAAGCTCCATTTAAAAATGAAATTATCAAACTTCAATATCTGACCTACATGATACAGGACAGTGTTTGAATAGACAAATAAACACCCTAATACACAAAACTTTAGACAGTTAAGCTGTCACTAGAAAAAAAATCTACATATCAATTATATAATGTCCTATGGATATCAGACCATGGAAAGAAACTGAAATTTTCACTTTATAGAAGCACTTAATGACTCTTTTGAACTGCTGTTTTCATGGCTTCATTTCAAGACCATACCAGTGACACTAGAAGCATAGAAGATCTTGGAGTTCAGATTTTTAAACTGTTTTATCAAAGACACTAATAGCATGGGGAATCATGTAGCTCACATTTTTTATGAAATGGAAATATTGTTATACAAAGCTTTTAATATCTACTCAATACAGAAAGTACTTGTACTATGAGAATATTTATAATTCCCATCACATGACGTGGCTACAAATGTACAATAATGAACAATAATCTTACCCTTTGTTCTTCTTCTTTTTGTTCAATCTCTGCAAGCTCTTTGTGATAATCCTCTTGTGCCTTGCTTAACTGGTTACAAAAAAACAAACAATAATTCATATATTTACACAGATTAGAGTGACAAACAGTAACGCAGGAATGGAATTAAAAAAAAACCAATTTGGTAAGTTTAAATTCTCAATTTAAATCCTTTGCATGTTGTGTTGACATGGTAAAACTGCCATATGGAATATTAAATTGTGTTACCTTAATACCGCTGCCTTTGTTCCGAGTTGGCCTCGAAGATAGCAGGTCTACAAAAAGTCCACATGTTGTAAACTGTATATGCTGAATACTTCACAGTGGTTTTATTTTCATGAATTTCGCGACTGACTGAACGTGAAAATTTTCACTATCTGACATTTGTATACAAAGTGAATGCACAATAAAATCGCAAAAATATACCCTCGCGAATTCCCCGTTTTGAAGCAGAACGGCGAAAATATACGGACGCGAAATATTTGACATATACAGCATAGTATTCTAATATCAATGAAATCAGCTATATGCGACATAGAGAATTATGTATCAATTTAAGTTGGCAATATTCATAAAGTCTTTGATGCTAATACTTCATCAACTCATACCACACACTACCCGACACTGTCAAATGACCAATTAACCCATTTCTTACAGGAACCAGATGGGCCATGAAACAAAGACTGTGGGGATTTACGGAATTTCGAAGTCAGTGGGTAAATAAGATGATCTAGACAAGAATGTGACATTCTCTAAACCACTGCTTCGTAAAATTCTCTTAAACACACCATTTCATACTTTGGAAGCTCCATTTAAAAATGAAATCGTCAAACTTCAATATCTGACCTACATGATACAGGACAGTGTTTGAATAGACAACTAAACACCCTAATACACAAAACTTTAGACAGTTAACCCTATATTAACAGGGGGGGCCAATTTGACCCCCCCCCCTTCGACGAATTTCGTGACCATGCCGCAGCGCAAACTTTTTTCACCGCGTTGATTGCCGACTTTTTACTTTCAAGTCTTGCACATCTTTTGAGACTGTTTTCGTGAAAATCGGACGTACCGTTACGACGCTGCACGACTTTTTATACATGCATATAAACCCCAAAATTGCTCAAAAACGTGATTTTGTGTACAAAATCAACGGAAATTGTGTTTTCAGCCAAAAATCATATTATGATTATTTTTGCTTTTACTGGTTGAAATGAATTAATTTTATGCTGTTTATAATTGCAAAAGTATCCACAACAAATTTCATCGAAAAAACAATACAAAACATAAGGTCGAAAAAACAAGAAATACATAAGAAATTCACAAAACAATAAAATACACAAGAAATTATTTCCAATTTGGATTTTTGTAGATAATTGTTAGAAATGTCAAAATGAATATCTTCACCAAAAATTAGCAGTCTACTAGCTGTTTTTAGTGAGTTATAGCCGAAAACAAAATTTCATACACTTATTTGCATAATTAATTACTAAAAAAATAGAAAAAATTAATTTTTTGAAAATTTTACTATACAATCGTGTAGTTTATATCCGGTTCTATGTGCACACAAATTTTTGAGAT
>JZLH01S0119661.1:57624-73957 GCA_001188425.1 Eucidaris tribuloides
GTTTCAAATTGAACCCCCCCCCAGTAAAAAACCTGGTCTGTATAGCCCAGTTAGGAATAGGGTTAAGCTGTCACTAGAAAAAAAAATCTACATATTAATGAAATATTGTCCTATGGACATCAGACCATGGAAAGAAACTGAAATGTTCACTTTATAGAAGCACTTAATGACTCTTTTGAACTGCTGTTTTCAGGGCTTTATTTCAAGACCTTATCAGTGACACTAGAAGCATTAGAAGATCTTGGAGTTCAGATTTTTAAACTGAAAACATTGTTAAACAATTCATTTAACTTGATACCTACCTTACAAGAATAACAAAAACAACAACGCAAAAATAAACATGACACAAATAATGAGAAGAACATACAAATGGTGGTGTGGTAATAAAATGCATTGCGTCACTGTCAATCATAATGACTAAGGAATTTACTCAAAACATTACAGTATACACAGGGTTCAACACTAGCAATTGCCTGCTTGCCTGGGGCAAGTAAATTTTGCTTCTGGGCAAGTGAGAATTTATGGAAATTAATGTTACTTGCCCAAATGGGCAATTTAACAATTTACATTACTAAATATCAAGAAATTATTAATGACATGCATTTTCCAATTCAGTAACAATTTTGTGTTAATTCCAAATTTCCAATTACCAGTAAGTAGAATCTGTGAACAATTACAACAAGGTACTATCTCTAAAGTAACACAATTACATAACAAATATTCACTTGGGCAAGTAAAAATTTTGTTCGGGCAACAAAATGAATGAAAAAGTAAAGTTTGCAAAAGGGTTAGTGTGGAGCCCTGGATATATACAGACAGCTGTATTCCAGCTGTGTGAAACAAGATCAGACATATATTTGTATTCATTGTTTCTTTGGCTGACTTTTTGGTTTGTCGGTTGAAAAGTGATACTGCAAACGATAACCAAGTTATTAATATTGGGTTTAACAGTACCTGAGAGGCACCTTGCATAATGCTGTCTGCTCTTAAATCCAGATCACGGAGTTTCCGATCCCTGTCAAGTAGTTTGGACACATTCTCTGCTGCAATGCCCTGCTCTTCATAAAGGGCTTTCCAACTACGAGCTGAAAGAGCTGTCTTCTTTCTCATTGGTGCCATTTTCTTTTGCTACATCAAAAGCACAAAAAGGAAAATAATTTCATTTTTCTAGGTGTTGTTACCCCTATTATAACTGGGCTATTTCAGACTAGGTTTTTACGTGAAAATGGTCTCAAAAGATGCGCAAGACATGAAAGGAAAAAGTCAGCGAGTGACGTGATAAAGAAATTTTGCGCGGCGGCATGGTCGCGAAATTCGTCGAGGGGGGGGGGGTCAAAGTGACCCCCCCCCACGTTGGTAATATACGGTTAAAGCCACAGTATAACATTGACCACAGTTTAAAATACATGTGCTACATAATCCTCCATGCTCTATGTGTCTTTGATAAGGTCTAAAAATGAAGCCCTGAAAAAAATTGTATTTCAAAATTATGATTTAGTGCTTTAAAAAAGTGAAAATATACAAGCACTCAAATTGACTGGATTCACCTGCCCGTTTCCTGCCATAGACTTACTGTGTGCAGATCTAAGAAATCTAGAAATTGTTTATTCATGCATATCTTGCCAGTGGCTGTATAGCTTTTCAAATGTTTTTATTCTAAGGTATTTTTTTTTCTCCATTTAAACACTACTACATAGCTCAGATATCAAAGTTTGACAATCTTTTAAACTGAAGCTCCACAATGTAAGCCTTTTAATTTAATTTCAATGTCACTTTGTCTTAGCAGCACAACCCAATGGTGACACCAGAGGAAACTCTTAGGGTGGGCAAAACTGTGTGGGGGAGGGGGCAAACATGTCAAAAAGACCTGAATTTCATGCCACTATCAATCATCATGACTAAAAAAAAACCCACTCAAAATCTAACAGAATTCACCTGAAATCCAGCTGTGTTAAATAAGATTAAACAGACATTTTGATTCACTGTTTCTATGGCCGACTTTGTGGTCCACCCAAAAAGACCTGAATTTCATGACTAAAAAAAATAATCACTCAAAATCTAGCAGTATTCACCTGAATTCAAGTTGCGTTAAATAAGATTAAACAGACATTTTATTCACTTTTTCTATGGCCGACTTTGTGGCCCACACACAAAGCTTTGCGGCCAACCAGATGAGAAGTGATATTCTAACGATAATGAAAAATGTAAAAAAATTGAGTTCAATTCATCATGCAGAATCCTATATCAAATCATTATCTAATTGTCAAGTTCACTGAATTTACTGTATTCAACAGGATTTACTAACCTTTCTTTCTACCTCTGATTCATCAACCACGACTTCACCACCTTTGACGTGGAATTTATACTCTGGTGAGGCAGCTCCATAGGATTGTAAGTCGCGGGCCTGCAAGAAAGTAATGCCATGCTAGTAATCTAAGGTAAAACTTTCAGTTGCTATATTTGATTTTAAATGTGATAACAGCACTGTGATATTTCTATGTGGCGAAAACAGGGGGGGGGGGGGGAATGCCAAACAGACCTGAATTTCATGCCACTGTCAATCATAATGACTAAAAAAATAATCACTCAAAATCTAACAGTATTCACCTGAATTCCAGTTGCGTTAAATAAGATTTAACAGACAGTTTTATTCACTGTTTCTATGGCCGACTTTGTGACCCACCCACGAAGCCTTGTGGCCAACCAGATGAGAAGTGATACTCTAACAATAGATTACCTGAGAGGCTCCACGCATAATCCTGTCTGCTCCCTCATCACATATCTCTTCTCTTTCATGTACTTTGGACACAGATTTTGCCATAATGCCAAACATTGCTTCCGAATCTGCCTTTTCAACAAATTTCTTCTTTCTCAGAACTGTCTTTTCCTTTTCCTACAGTAAGAGTGTGAAACGGGAAATAATTTAATTGAATTGTGATTTGAGGATCTAAATCATCTTGTCACACTGGTTCTTAACCCTATATCAACTGGGGGGGGTCAATTTGACCCCCCCTTCACGAATTTCGCGACCATGCCGCCGTGCAAAATTTTTTCACATCGCTCGCCGACTTTTTACTTTCAAGTCTTGCGCATCTTTTGAGACCGTTTTCGCGAAAATCGGACATACCGTTACGACGCTGCGCGACTTTTTACACATGCATGTCAACCCCAAAATTGCTCAAAAATGTGATTTTGTGTACAAAATCAATGGAAATTGTGTTTTCAGTCGTAAATCATAACTGTATGATTATTTTTGCTTTTATTGGTTGAAATGAATTAATTTTATGATGTTTATAATTGCAAAAGTGTCTCAAACAAATTTCATCGAAAAAACAATAGAAAACAAAAGGTCGAAAAAACAAAGAAATACATAAGAAATTCACAAAACAATAAAATACATAAGAAATTAATTCCAATTCGGCAAATGTTTTTGTAGATAATTGTTAGGAATATCAAAATGAATATTTTCACCAAAACTTAGCATTCTACTAGCTGTTTTTAGTGAGTTATAGCCGAAAACAGAATTTCATACACTTATTTGCATAATTTATTACTTAAAAAATAGAAAAAGTAATTTTTTTGAAAATTTACTATACAGTCGTGTAGTTTACATCCGCAAATTTTTGCGGCGATTGCGCGATTGGCGGCCGAGATCTGAAGGGGGGGTCAAATTGACCCCCCAGTAAAAATCTGGTCTGAAAAAGCCCAGTTAAAATAGGGTTAACCCGTTGCCTCCGAGATTCTGAAAATCCCAAAGAATTAACACAGGGCACATCCGGTTCCCGTAGCCAACATGTTAACCTGTTGAAAACAATTAGATTTTGGAATAACACACATTATTACATATATCAGTCATTTTAGTGGTGAAATAAAAACCCATAATTTGCACACTGTGTCCTATGTGAGTTCATCCTGGGCCATATTACACGATATTACTTTTCCTGTATTTTGCCATATTGAGCTGATATTGCCCGATTTCCCCATCCCGCGTGCGTATGCGCAAAATATGAGACTGCGTGAATCGACACTTATGCACCAACCATGCACAGTCTGCAGCGCGTATACTACAGTGTACGCGCAATGTAAGAACAAAATGTGACCGTGTCTTTGACTTTTCCGAACGTAAACAAGATCATAGGTTAGGCAGTAAGGGAAGTCAGTGGTCCAATTTGGTTGTATGAATTTAAACAAAGTTTGAAGAATGCCTAATATATACAATAATAATTATATTGGCTTGCCTTTTTTCAGGGGATACCAGAAATATCGCCCTCGCGAAACCATATTGCACTTGACTCGTGCAATATGATTCTAGCTCGGGTAATATTTTCTGGTATTCCCTTCAAGGCCAGACAATATAATATAATTATCCATAGAGCACAACCCAAAATATCTAGGTCTTTAATGAATTAAAAATTGTTTGGTAGGAATATTGCACAGCTTTGAGTACATCAGTGTATTGAGGTTTGCAATGTACTATATACGTGGTAATTTTCTCGAGGTTTCTATTTTCGCGAATTTCGCGAGTCACTTATCGCGAAAATTACCAATCTGGTTCATGCCCATTCACACCAATGAAAGCATCACTAAAATCACGAAAATTAACGTTCGCGAATGTTGAGAATTAGTCCAAAACCACAAAAACATCTGTACGCGAAAATATTGGCGTACAGTATTTATTGTGCAAAAGAAGGTAAGGCAGAGAATATTAGGTTATTTTCATAAAGTTGTAAATACGAAAGTCACACCATATTTCTGTCAGCAGTATAAACAGAGAAGTGATTTTCAACCAAAGCCTGCTCTGCACTGAGTAATATAAATGGTATGACACATTATATACCTTTGTAACAATGAAAAAAATACACAGGGGTGTGGGCGATTTTGCCCCGAAATGACACAAGAGCCCCCAAAATTTGCAAGAGAGCCCCTTTTAATTGCCATAGGGTCCAATACAAGAGTATCTGAAACAGGAAAAGTAGCCCCCGAAAAGAAAATGTTAATTTTTCCCTGCCTTTGTAAGATGTAGAATTTAAGCCAATAAAGGGCAATTTCTCACTGACAGTGAAAAGTCACAATTTTACAAAAATTGTGACATTATGGTGAAAGTTTTTAAAGGTATTGGCTAACATTTACCAGAGTTAAAAAAATCTGAGCTGCATGATTCCCCATGCTCCCAGTGTCTTTGATGAGGTCTAAAAATGAAGCCCTGAAAAAATTGTATTTCAAAGTGATTATTTAGTGCTTTAAAAAAGTGAAAATCATAAGTTGACCAGATTCACTTGCCCATTTCCCCCCGTAGACTTACTGTGTGTACACCTACATGTACGTTAATAAAACTCGCCCCGAGTTTTATTATTTATTCATGTCTAACTTGCCATGTAACATGTAACTTTCCAAACTTTTGTATTCTAGGGTGTTTATTTGTCCATTTGAACACTACTATGTAGCTCAGATATCAAAGTTTGACAATTTTTAAAATTGAAGCTCCACAATGTTAGCCTATTACTTTAAGCAACTATCTCAATACCCACCTGAATTATAGCACGAAAAATGCACACACACAGGAGACTGATTTTTTCTAACTTTGTACAGAGTTTCTCAGCAAGTTGTGAGTTGGCAGTGAGAATGCTCACAGCTGAAAACTCAATATTTTTGTCATGTTACATCCACCGCTAAATGAGCCCATTGTGCATGTGCATTACAGAGCCAAATATTCCAAGTTTTCTCATGTGCAGATTTAAATATAATTTTAATTTAAGTTGCAATGTGAACAGGAAAATCAAACATAGCAATTTTCAATTTGTGATTTTTCCCAATGAGAATGGCATATGTCATGTGAGTTATTTTCAGGAATAAGGGAAAATCACACATTATCATTATCAAAAAAAATATAAAAAAAATAAAAAATCAGTCAAACCATCATGCAGCATTGTATTTGTGTTAATTGACAAGTTCACTGAATTTAATGGTATCCAGCAGGTTTTACTCACCTTTGCCTCTCTCTGTAGTTCATCAGCCACAACATCAACAGCTTTAACTTTCATTTTATACTGTGGTTTGGTAGCTATAGTGGGTGGTGAGTGGGGGGCCTGCAAGAAATTTATGCCAGACTGGTAATCCACAATACAAACTTTCAGTTACTTTTGATCTGGAATGTGATTACAGCACTGTGATGTTCTCATCACTTTTGCTACACAAACATACATGTATAATCTGGAGAAAAATCAATACAGATGTATGAATTGTGAGAGCCTTGTACATTACAGACTCAGAAAACACTCATATTTCCTAACACTAACAAAATAAATGTATGCAAATTAAGATTTTATATTTCTATTTTTATTTTTTCATTTATTTATTTATTTATTTATTTATTCATTTACTTATTCATTCTTATTTTTACTTTTTTATTCATTTATTTTTTGATTGATTGATTGATTGATTTATTTATTCATTAAATTATTCATTCTTATTTTTACTTTTTTATTTATTTATTTATTTATTTATTCATCTATTTATTCATTTATTTGTTCATTTTTATTTTTACTTTTTTATTTATGTATTATATTCATTTATTTATTCATTTTTATTTTTACTTTTTATTTATCTATTTATTTATTTATTCATTTATTTATTTACTTTTTTTTGGGGGGGGGGGGTCGATAGGTAGGGTACCTAGTGCAATCATCCCAGGGATCATTTTGATATCACAATATGTCATTAAATTAAATTTTTGAAAATTCAACTTTGATATTGTTTTCTTATGTCAGAAATGAAAACAGTGAATGAAAGATGAAAACTTTGTTGAATCAACCAAGGGTACATTATATCTTTAAAGACAGTGGATCTCTTTTGCATGCCCCAAAATTAACATTGTGTGAATACAATGGCATTTAGAAGAAAATGCCATCTGGGAACCATAAGCAAAATATAGGAGATAGAAACTCAGCTTTAGTGGAATTATAGTGACCGTTAGACTCAGATTTGATTTTTTTTTCTCGCGAGAAAAACATTCCTACCATAGAACGTACACTAAACGGCTATTGTTTTTCTTTTACACTTTTCAAATTCTAGGCAATCACTGACCCCCAGATTTCACATGCCCTTCATCAATAGCCTAAGGGCATGGGTTATCTTTTCCTGGTCTGTGGGATGTTTGCAAATGAGATCCACTGCCTTTAACTCTAAAAGTAAACTTACACCTTGGCAAACTTTAAATTTTGTTTAAAAAATCATGAAATTTATGTCAGATAAGACATATATCCTAACAAATTAAAATGAAATCTTGCAGTCATTGGTTTAGTGATCTTCCCATGAAAAGTGAAAAGTTAACATCCTTTACTTGATTATGGTTTGCATTACTGGTTAAAACCACAGACTACCAATGACCACAATTCAACAAAATGTGAGCTACATAATCCTCCATGCTCCAAGTGTCTTTGATTTAGGTCTAATAATGAAGTCCTGAAAAAAGAATGTATTTCAAAATGATTATTTTAGTGCTTTAAACAAGTGAAAATCATAAGTTAACCAGATTCACCTGCCCATTTTCTTCCACAGACTTACTGAGTGTAGATCTAGGCTATTTTGTACTCAGCCAAGTACTGATTGTTTATTCATTTATATCTTGCCAGTGGCAGCATAAATTTCCGAACTTTTGTATTCTAGGGTGTTTATTTGTCCATTCAAACACTACTACATAACTCAGATATCAAAAGTTCTACATTTTTTTTAATTTGAAGCTCTACAATGTTAGCCTGTGTCTTTAAATTTCTAAATTGTACATGCTCCATTGAGACCATACTCATATAGATAGACACAATTGAAGAGTATAGAATAAGAAGTACTGAAGTCACA
This sequence comes from Eucidaris tribuloides, assembly GCA_001188425.1. Classification (NCBI taxonomy): domain Eukaryota; kingdom Metazoa; phylum Echinodermata; class Echinoidea; order Cidaroida; family Cidaridae; genus Eucidaris; species Eucidaris tribuloides. The sequence continues at coordinate 65,479 of JZLH01S0119661.1, forward strand.
TAATACAACTTTTGAGAAACAAAGGGTCAACATATTCAAATTTGTCCACAGATCACAATTGTTTGGGTTGTACTTCCAAACTTGGTACAGTTAATTGACACAATAAAAGATGAATATAGGAAAAAAACATTGTCAAACTTGTCGATTTCCAATAATCATTAATCAAGATTGTGGACTTATGTACTTCTTCTAAAAACAAGGGTCTCAGGAAAACAAATGCATTTCTTGAATAAAATAATGTCAAAAACACTTAATTGTATATATTTTTGCAATGTCCTCCATAAGACGGACAATTTGATAATGATGCAATTTGTCAAATTTGGACATTGTTTGAAATTTGAACTCACTTGACCTTTGACCAAAAGTGACCCCATATCTCATCAACAAAGCACAAAATACATGACAAATTATATATTGTCTTTAATCCTTGTAACTAGTCAAGTAATTTGAGATACATTTTGAAGAAATTAGACCAAGTTAAGAATATGACCCCGGTTGACCCCTCCCCTGACCCCTACTAGGGAAGGGTCAAATTGAGCAAAATGTTGTCAAGAAATTTCCCAGCATGTAAAGACTTCAAAACAATCACTAACTAAATTTCGTTAAAATGTGACTTAAGTACTTCTTATTCTATACTCTTCAATTACTCCTCAGGATATCACAGGTTTTCTGTTGAATAAGCTTGAGGAAAGCTTTTGACCTTTCAATTTTATGTGTGAAATTCTGATATAATCAGAAAGAGTAGACTCTGCTCTTTCTGATGAGGTACAACTCAGATAACCTTAACCATCTTTAACCCTTTGGATGCTATAATGTGAACTATAGTCGAAAATCTCGAGGTCTCTCCCCCCCCCCCCCCCGATTTTTCATTAATTAATTTAAAAAAAAACAACTAAAGACATCTAAGAAATCTGTTATTGGTGTGATATGACCTTTGGGTATAAAGCTTTTCAAATAAAAAAAAAATAACCAAAATTAAACTTGGGCTTTACTCTCTTTGCATGTATGCAACATTGCAATACCACCAGTAACATCAATCTATTATCATTCAAGATACTGGCAACAGTGTGGAAGTTTAACCCTTTTTTTTCTTTCTTTTTTTATACAAATTCCTGCACTTTGTCTAAAATATAGTAATGATGGAATGATTACAAAGTGATTAACCTGGTTAATCCTATTTTAGTGACCTACAGAAAATATTTTTACATATTTCAGACATTCAACAAAATGACCTTAATTAACACCCTTCATTCCGGAACACAGTTTGCATAACCATCACAACACAAAGCATCACCATTTCAGTCAATTTTGTTTAACTAAATCAAACCATTGTGTAACAGATCTTCTAGATAAAACCACACACTCAGATTATTAGTCTGTATTAACAACACATCAGCACCATCGTCACATGCATCATCATTGGCTCAAACTCGCCAGCTTTCAAATTAAAAGAGTGAATTCATTTTTGCTTAACACATAGACTCCATGCAAAATCAGTTAATCTTAATGCCAAAACATTTAAATGTGCATTGTTTTCTTCCCTAATGGCTCAAACATGATGGTTGAATGAGTAAAGTGAGTCGTGTTCTTGCATTTGTTCATCCAGAGGTGTATTGAACATAACATACAGGCCTATGCTATCGAGGCTGCTTACAAAATGTACTCTCAAATGAGAAAGAAGATGGTTTGCGGATGGAAAATACGGAAGCCCAGTTAAAAATCAAATAACCCCCACAGCCCCACAGGCAAATAAGATGTATCATTCAGTAGTCTTTTAGAATCATTGGTTCTAGAGGGTTAATTAATAATCAAAGTACTAGGATTCACCTACCTCTGATGGAGAATCAAGTTTCATTTTCTCTGTTTCAGAAGAGTCACTTCTCTGCTCATCCTCTTCAACAGTCACTGCAATGAATTCTGTGTTTGCCTCAATTACATCCACAGTACTTGGTGATGAAACCTGAACTTCATCAAGCTGATCATCAACTGTTGACAAAACACATGGAGTGCTGAATAATGCAGAAAATGGACTACCTGTTTGAGACTGATTGGTTCCGAAGACTACTGCATGATTAAAAAATTCTGCTGTACTCTGAACTTCTGCTGTATCCTGTGGTGGGGATCCAAACACTTCCTGGACTGAAACCGGTTGATTGGTTCCAAAGTTCATACTTTTTCCACCAGCAAATCCTGCTAAACCCTGAGTCTGAATGTGACCTGGCTCGAATGTTGAGCTAAACATACTGCCAGAAGATTTTTGACTTGATCCCAAGCTGAATCCAGTTCCACCAGTAGTTGCTGTCTTATCCTGAAATTCAGTTGGCTGAGCTGCAGTTCCAAATAAACCACCAGAAGACTGCAGGTTTGATCCAAAGCTGAATCCAGTTTCATCGGTAATTGCCGTCTTGTCTTGGTCTTGACTTGGCTGGGCTGCGGATCTGAACAAACAACCAGAAGATTGGCGACCTGATCCCAAGCTAAAGCCAGTTCCACCAGTTATTGCTGTCTTATCCTGAAATTCAGATGACTGATTTGCAGATCCAAACAACCCATCAGAAGATTGCTGACTTGATGCAAACAAACCACCAGAAGATTGCTGACTCCATCCAAAGCCGGATCCTGTTCCACCAGTAAATCCTGCAAAACTCTGAGGTGGAGCTTGACTTGACCGGACTGTGGAGCCAAACAAACTGCATGATGACTTTTCACTAAATCCAAAGGTAAATCCAGTTCCACCAGTAACTTTTGTCTTATCCTGAAATTCATTTGGCTGAGCTGCAGATCCAAACAACCCACCAGAAGATTGCTGACTCGATCCGAAGCTGAATCCACTCCCACCGGCAATTGCTCTCTTGTCCTGAAATTCATTTGGATGAGCTGCAGATCCAAACAACCCACCAGAAGATTGCTGACTCGATCTGAAGCTGAATCCAGTTCCACCAGTTGTTGATGTCTTGTCTTGGTCTTGACTTTGCTGAGCTGCACGTCCAAACAAACCACCAGAAGATTGCTGACTTGATCCAAAGCTAAATCCAGTTCTACTGGTAGTTGCTGGCTTATCCTGAAATTCACTTGACTGAGCTGCAGATCCAAACAACCCACCAGAAGATTGCTGACTCGATCCAAAGCTGGATCCTGTTCCACCAGCAAATCCTGCAAAACTCTGAGGTGGAGCTTGACTTGACCAGACTGTGGAGCCAAACAAACTGCCCGATGACTTTTCACTAGACCCAAAGGTGAATTCAGTTCCACCAGTAACTTTTGTCTTATCCTGAAATTCATTTGGCTGAGCTGCAGATCCAAACAACCCACCAGAAGATTGCTGACTCGATCCGAAGCTGAATCCAGTTCCACCAGTTGTTGATGTCTTGTCTTGGTCTTGACTTGGCTGAGCTGCACGTCCAAACAAACCACCAGAAGATTGCTGACTTGATCCAAAGCTAAATCCAGTTCTACCGGTAGTTGCTGTCTTATCCTGAAATTCACTTGACTGAGCTGCAGATCCAAACAAACTCCCAGAAGATTGCTGACTCCATCCAAAGCCGAATCCAGTTCCACCAACAAATCCTGCAAAACTCTGAGGAGGAGCTTGACTTGACCGGACTGGTGAGCCAAACAAACTGCCAGATGACTTTTCACTTGATCCAAAGGTGAATCCTGGTCCTCCAGTAATTTCTGTTTTATCTTGACCTGAACTTGGCTGGGAAGAAGATCCAAACAAAACTACCAGATGAAGTATGATGTGCTCCAACCGTGAATGCCGTTCCACCTGCAAATCCATCAAATCCCTGAGCTTGAACTTCACGTGTCTGTGTTGCAGATCCAAACAAAGCAGATGTTTGACTTGATCCCAAGTTGAATCCTGCTCGACCAACTGACTTGCCTTGATCTTGACCTGACTGGGCTGAAAAGAAACCGCTTGAAGATGACATGCCTGAGCCAAAGCAGGTTCCAGTTCCACCAGCAAATAGTGCTGTACCCTGAACTTGACGTGACTGATCTGCAGATCCAGACAAACTGTTTGAAGGTGGTTGGCTTGTACCCCAGTCAGATCCTGTTCTCGCACCAAAGCCCATTGTACCTTCAGATTGCACTTTTGGGGCTGCAAATTGAGACGTACCACCTGTAGATTTGTTACTTGTATCAAAGGTAAATCCTCTTCCACTACCAAATGCTGTGGTAGAATGAACTTGACTTGTCTGGGTTGCTGATCCAAACAAACCACCTGTGGGTGGTTGGCTGCCGATATAACCGATTCTTGCTCCGCCAGCAAATCCTGCCTTACCCTGAACTTGGCTAGCTTGTTCTCCAGAGCCAAATGGTGAACCTAAACTGACTCTTGTTTCACCTACACTTCCCACAGAAGACACTATTTTGTCTTCTGATTTAAATCTGGTTGCAGTTGTTTTTATAGCTTCTTGGTCTGTTTCAATACCTAATTTTGTCTCATCAACAATTACAAACACATCACCGTCAGCAGCCAACTTGTCACTATCGTCATCCTCATCTTCAACAACATCAACATCACATATCACTTTGTTTTCAACATTCTCAAGCGACACATCTTCAGGTTTTTGAAGCTGACTTTGAACACTACTCACTCTTACAGCTGGTTCGAGTCCCCCCACATCCAACATTTTTTCATCCAATTCTTCTTGCATCAGATCTTCAAGTTCTGCCATGAGCTCTTCTTCATCATCAGCATCTGCCAAACCCACTGGAGTGGAAATTGCTGCTGAAATTTCTGTTGCAAGAGACATTTGCTCAAAAACTTCTGCCTCTACCACATCAGCTGCCCTTGACTTTGGAAGTGCCTTATACTGAAGTTGTTGATCAGCTCTAGCTTCATCAAATCGAGATTTTACTTGGCCACGAGCCTTTCCACCTTTCATAAGACTTGACCCAGTTGATTCAGTTCTTGCAAGTGGTAATCCTACCGTAATGCCTTTAGGCTGTGGTAATTGCTGTAACCTTTCTGCAGTTTCCTTCCGAGGACGAGGAGGGATTCTGGGCACTGGGCGACGAGCTTCAGATGGTGGAGGATGTGCTCCAAGTGGAATATAAGAAGCTCCGGATGCTAGAAGAGGTGCTTCTTGTGCCTGAACAGGTGCTCCAGATGGTGGAACAGGTGCTCCACGAGGTGGCAACACACTCTTTGTTCCAGGTGATGGAGGAGGTGCTCCTAGTGCCCGAACAGGTGCTCCAGGTGGTGGAGGTGGCAACACACTTTTTGCTCCAGATGGTGGAGGTGCGTCTAGTGCCCGCACAGCTGCTCTACGTGGTGGAGGAGGTGCTCCTAGTGCCCCAACAGGTGGTGGAGGTGGCAATACACTTCGTGCTCCAAGTAAAGCTCCTCGTGGCCATTCAGGTGCTCCATGTGATTGAATTGGTGCTCCATGTGATTTACTTGGTGCTGCAGGTGATACATGTCTTTTAGGTGGCAAAGGGGGCATTTTGAGAGCAAGGTATTCAGTATCAAATTCCTCATCTTTAAATTCACGAAAAGCAGGTGATGAATCAAATAAGCCATACCCCATTTCTTCATCAGAACTGTCATCAACTCCCATACCGAAGGAAACCATCTGCTTTTCCTTATCTTTTTTTCCCAAGAAACTAACTCCCTGCTGCTGTTGTTTTTGCAGTTGTTTAGCTGATCCTAATTTCTTTGCCATCTTCTTAAAAACAGGTTTCACTGGCTCTGCTTCTGCACGTATCTCGGCACTGGCAGCACTGGCAAGCATTGACATGTTTTCATCAGGCAAAGGAGCGTAACTTTCAGCAGCATCGTCTATTGTTGGAGAATAGTCTTCCTCCTCCATTTTGGTCGGTTCCACTATTTCTTTGAACTCTTCATCTCCAATTCCAAAATCAAAACTCAATAAATCTGATGGCTCTTCAGACAGTTTTTCCACCTTCTTCTTCTTCTTTTTCTTAAGCTTCTTTTCACTTGGCATGCTGTAATAAAGCTCTTCCTCATCCATCGCTAATGCTGGAGATGCTGACATCACTGCAGTTTCCTAGTACAGGACAAAATAAATGAATTTTGAAAGAAATTCATAACAAATTCTGCACGTCCAATTTGCCACAAATGATTCTTAGTCTATCAAAATTATCCCGATAACCCCAAATTCAACTCCTAAATTGTTGCTGGCTGATACGTTGGTAACCTGATATTTTGGTATCTAACACCCCTACAGAAATCTTGCAACAAAAGATCTTTTGCAGCCTTTGTGGATGGCTGTTTTTATCTACAATGTCTACAATGTCTAAGATAAGAAATAAATAACCTGTTCAAGATTCTGATATTACAGACAGTGAGACTGATTATGGACGGTGTCAAGGATACCTTGGTCTCTCTTTACCTGTGTGGCTCAACAAAAATGAGCTCTTAACATCAATCCTTGCCAACTTTAAAGCCATTGGCTAACATTTACCGCAGTTAAAAAAATCTGAGCTACATGATTCCCAATGCTATCAGTGTTTTGATAAGGACTAAAAATGAAACCCTGAAAAAATTGTATTTCAAAATGATTATTTAGTGCTTTGAAAGAGTGAAAATCTACAAGCACTCAAATTGACTGGATTCACCTGCCCATTTCTTCCCATAGACTTACCGTGTGTAGATCTACAGGCTATTTATTACTCGCCCCGAGTATTAATTGTTTATTCATTTATATCTTGCCAGTGGCAGCATAAATTTCCAAACTTTTGTATTTTAGGGTGTTTATTTGTCCATTCAAACACTACTATACAGGGTGATGAGAAAGAATGCTACGAGTATGATCACTAATATCTTCACCATTATCGGCAAAATGCCATTAATTTTTATTTCGTTGGTTAGAACATTCTTTTTCCAATAAAATGATACCAAGATCATTGATTTTGAGTAAGGCGTTTTGATTCTAGGGCCATTTTTCGGAGGCAATGCAATTTCCCAAATTTGCCAATTTTTCAACAGCGGCGGTCATGGGAACGCCGAAATATTCTGGGCTCTCAGCTTGCCATTGCGGTTTGTCCGGTATTTTGAAAGAAAGTCATAACAAATTGTGCAAGTCCAATTTGCCACAAATGATTCTTGTCTATCAAAATTATCCCGATAACCCCAAATTCAACTCCTAAATTGTTGCTGGCTGATACGTTGGTATCCTGATATTTTGGTATCTAACATCCCTAAAGAATTCTTGCACCAAAAGATCTTTTTGCAGCCTTTGTGGATGGCTGTTTTTATCTAAGATTTCAAAAATAAACTAAATCAGTTCAACTGCTGCTCTTCAGTTCAGTTTATGTCACAACGAAATAAATAACCTGTTCAAGATTCATAGATATTACAGACAGTGAGACTGATTATGGACGGTGCCAAGGATACCTTGGTCTCTCTTTACCTGTGTGGCTCAACAAAAATGAGCTCTTAACATCAATCTTTGCCAACTTTAAAGCCATTGGCTAACATTTACCGCAGTTAAAAAAATCTGAGCTACATGATTCCCAATGCTACCAGTGTTTTGATAAGGTCTAAAAATGAAGCCCTGAAAAAATTGTATTTCAAAATGACTTAGTGCTTTGAAAGAGTGAAAATCGCAAGTTGACTGGATTCACTTGCCCATTTCCTCCCATAGACTTACCGTGTGTAGATCTACAGGCTATTTTTTACTCGCCCTGAGTATTGTTTATTCATTCATATCTTGCCAGTGGCAGCATAAATTTCCCAACTTTTGTATTCTAGGGTGTTTATTTGTCCATTCAAACACTACTATATAGCTCAGATATCAAAGTTGGAAAATTTTTTAAATTGAAGCCCCACAATGTTAGCCTATCACTTTAAAGGCAAGGTTCACCCTGACATCTCGTTGGTTTTATTAAAAGCAGAACAGTGAAATAAACATACTAACGAAAGTTTGGCGAAAATCCACCAAAAAATAACAGAGTTATGGAATTTTAAACTTTTAAATTTCTGACGTCACATGCGAGAAGTTTCCCATAATATGTCATGTGATATAAATTCCATAAAAGCACCGTTTTCTCATTGATTTGAAAATGATTTTACCTGTGCATTCAATATATTATGAGAAACATTATTTCATATATGCGTCTATGAAAAAAAAACATTCAGTGATCATGAACCCTCAAAAAAATGACAATTTATGGAATTTACATTACATGACATATGGGGAGCTGCTCGCATGTGACGTCACAAATTTAAAACTTTGAAACCTCATAACTCTGTTATTCTTAAGTGGATTTTTGCCATACTTTGATTAATATGTTTCATTGTTTTATTAAAACCAACTTGATGTCAGGGTGAACCTTGCCTTTAACTTGTGCAATAAAATTGATAGTGGTCTTTTTGTCACCAATTTAACAACTAAACAACTAGCAAAAATGCTCACTTCCTAATATGCCTCCACTTCGCAAATGAAAATCGAAACAAATTGTAGAAATCACTCTAATGAATAACCCAGTACTTATATGTTTTTGATCT
>JZLH01S0119661.1:75314-87728 GCA_001188425.1 Eucidaris tribuloides
CCAACAAAGAAAGTAATTCAGTCCACCAGTAACTTTTGTCTTATCCTGAAATTCATTTGGCTGAGGCTGCAGATCCAAACAACCCACCAGAAGATTGCTGACTCGATCCGAAGCTGAATCCAGTTCCACCAGTTGTTGATGTCTTGTCTTGGTCTTGACTGGCTGAGCTGCACGTCCAAACAAACCACCAGAAGATTGCTGACTTGTATACAGCTAAATCCAGTTCTACCGTAGTTGCTGTCTTATCCTGAAATTCACTTGACTGAGCTGCAGATCCAAACAAACTCCCAGAAGATTGCTTGACTCAATCCAAAGCGAATCCAGTTCCACAGCAATCTGCAAAACTCTGAGGAGGAGCTTGACTTGACGCGAACTGGTGAGCCAAAAAAACTGCCAGATGACTTTTCACCTTGATCCAAGGTGCAATCCTGTTTCTCCAGTAATTTCTGTTTTATCTTGACCTGAACTGGGCTGGGAAGAAGATCCAAACAAACACAGATGAAGTATGATGTGCTCCAACCGTGATGCCGTTCACCTGCAAATCCATCAAATCCCTGAGCTTGAACTTCACGTGTCTGTGTTGCAGATCCAAAACAAAGCAGATGTTTGACTGATCCCAAGTTGAATCCTGCTCGACCAACTGACTTGCCCTGATCTTGACCTGACTGGGCTGAAAAGAAACCGCTTGAAGATGACATGCCTGAGCAAAGCAGGTTCGCAGTTCACCAGCAAATAGTGCGGTACCCTTAACTTGACGTGACTGATCTGCAGTTAAAGACAAACTGTTTGAAGGTGGTTGGCTTGTACCCAGTCAGATCCTGTTCTCGCACCAAAGCCTATTGTACCTTCAGATGGCACTTTTGGGGCTCAGATTGAGACGTACCACCCTGTAGATTTGTACTTGTATCAAAGGTAATCCTCTTCCACTACCAAATGCTGTGGTAGAATGAACTTGACTTGTCTGGGTTGCTGATCCAAACAAACAACCTGTGGGGTGGTTGGCTGCCGATATAACCGATTCTGCTCCGCCAGCAAATCCTGCCTTACCCTGAACTTGGCTACTTGTTCTCCAGAGCAAATGGTGAACCTAAACTGACTCTTGTTTCACCTACACTTCCCACAGAAGACACTATTTTGTCTTCTGATTTAAATCTGGTTGCAGTTGTTTTTATAGCTTCTTGGTCTGTTTCAATACCTAAATTTTGTCTCATCAACAATTACAAACACATCACGTCAGCAGCCAACTTGTCACTATGTCATCCTCATCTTCAAGCAACATCAACACATCACATATCACTTTGTTTTTAACATTCTAAGGCGACACATCTTCAGGTTTTGAAGCTGACTTTGAACACTACTACATCTTACAAGCTGTTCGAGTCCCCCCACATCCAACATTTTTCATCCAATTCTTCTTGCATCAGATTTCAAGTTCTGCCATGAGCTCTTCTTCATCATCAGCATCTGCCAAACCCACTGGAGTGAAATTGCTGCTGAAATTTCTGTTGCAAGAGACATTTGCTCAAAAACTTCTGCCTCTATACCACATCAGCTGCCCTTGACTTTGGAAGTGCCTTATACTGAAGTTGTTGATCAGCTCTAGCTTCATCAAATCGAGATTTTACTTGGCCACGAGCCTTTCGACCTTTCATAAGACTTGACCCAGTTGATTAAGTTCTTGCAAGTGGTAATCCTACCGTAATGCCTTTAGGCTGTGTAATTGCTGTAACCTTTCTGCAGTTTCCTTCGAGGACGAGGAGGGATTCTGGGCACTGGGCGACGAGCTTCAGATGGTGGAGGATGTGCTCCAAGTGGAATATAAGAAGCTCCGGATGCTAGAAGAGGTGCTTCTTGTGCCTGAACAGGTGCTCCAGATGGTGGAACAGGTGCTCCACGAGGTGGGAACACACTCTTTGTTCCAGGTGATGGAGGAGGTGCTCCTAGTGCCCGAACAGGTGCTCAGGTGGTGGAGTGGCAACACACTTTTTGTCTCAGATGGTGGAGGTGCGTCTAGTGCCCGCACAGCTGCTCTACGTGGGGAGGAGGTGCTCGCTAGTGCCCCAACAGGTGGTGGAGGTGGCAATACACTTCGTGCTCCAAGTAAAAGCTCCTCGTGGCCATTCAGGTGCTCCATGTGATTGAATTGGTGCTCAATGTAATTTACTTGGTGCTGGCAGGTGATACATGTCTTTTAGGTGCAAAGGGGGCATTTTGAGAGCAAGGTATTCAGTATCAAATTCCTCATCTTAAATTCACGAAAAGCAGGTGATGAATCAATAAGCCATACCCCATTTCTTCATCAGAACTGTCATCAAACATCCCATACCGAAGGAAACCATCTGCTTTTCCTTATCTTTTTTGCCGCAAGAAACTAACTCCCTGCTGCTGTTGTTTTTGCAGTTGTTTAGCTGATCCTAATTTCCTTTGCCATCTTCTTAAAAACAGGTTTTCACTGGCTCTGCTTCTGCACGTATTCGGCACTGGCAGCACTGGCAAGCATTGACATGTTTTCATCAGGCAAGGAGCGTAACTTCACGCAGCATCGTCTATTGTTGGAGAATAGTCTTCCTCCTCCATTTTGGTCGGTTTCCACTATTTCTTTGAACTCTTCATCTCCAATTCCAAAATCAAACTCAATAAAATCTGATGGCTCTTCAGACAGTTTTTCCACCTTCTTCTTCTTCTTTTTCTTAAGCTTCTTTCACTTGGCATGCTGTAATAAAGCTCTTCCTCATCCATCGCTAATGTGGAGATGCTGACATCACTGCAGTTTCCTAGTACAGGACAAATATAATGAATTTTGAAAGAAATTCATAACAAATTCTGCACGTCCAATTTGCCACAAATGATTCTTAGTCTATCAAAATTATCCCGATAACCCCAAATTCAACTCCTAAATTGTTGCTGGCTGATACGTTGGTAACCTGACTATTTTGGTATCTAACACCCCTAGAAAGTCTTGCAAAAAAAGATCTTTTGCAGCCTTTGTGGATGGCTGTTTTTATCTACAATGTCTACAATGTCTAAGATAAGAAATAAATAACCTGTTCAAGATTCTGATATTACAGACAGTGAGACTGATTATGGACGGTGTCAAGGATACCTTGGTCTCTCTTTACCTGTGTGGCTCAACAAAAATGAGCTCTTAACATCAATGCCTTGCCAACTTTAAAGCCATTGGCTAACATTTACCGCAGTTAAAAAAATCTGAGCTACATGATTCCCAATGCTATCAGTGTTTTGATAAGGACTAAAAATGAACCCTGAAAAAATTGTATTTCAAAATGATTATTTAGTGCTTTGAAAGAGTGAAAATCTACAAGCACTCAAATTGACTGGATTCACCTGCCCATTTCTTCCCATAGACTTACGCGTGTGTAGATCTACAGGCTATTTATTACTCGCCCCGCAGTATTAATGTTTATTCATTTATATCTTGCCAGTGGCAGCATAAATTTCCAAACTTTTGTATTTTAGGGTGTTTTATTTGTCCATTCAAACACTACTATAACAGGGTGATGAGAAAGGAATGCTACGAGTATGATCACTAATATCTTCACCATTATCGGCAAAATGCCATTAATTTTATTTCGTTGGTTAGAACATTCTTTTTCCAATAAAATATACAAGATCATTGATTTGAGTAAGGCGTTTTTTGATTATAGGGCCATTTTTTCGGAGGCAATGCAATTTCCCAAATTTGCCAATTTTTCAACAGCGCGGTCATGGGAAGCGCCGAAAATATTCTGGCTCTCAGCTTGCCATTGCGGTTTGTCCGGTATTTTGAAAGAAAGTCATAACAAATTGTGGCAAGTCCAATTTGCCACAAATGATTCTTGTCTATCAAATTATCCCGATAACCCCAAATTCAACTCCTAAATTGTTGCTGGCTTGATACGTTGGTATCCTGATATTTTGGTATCTAAAAACAGCCCTAAGAATTCTTGCACACAAAGATCTTTTTGCGCGCCTTTGTGGATGGCTGTTTTTATCTAAGATTTCAAAAATAAACTAAATCAGTTAACTGCTGCTCTTCAGTTCAGTTTATGTCACAACGAAATAAATAACCTGTTCAAGATTCATAGATATTACAGACAGTGAGACTGAATTATGGACGGTGCCAGGATACCTTGGTCTCTCTTTACCTGTGTGGCTCAACAAAAATGAGCTCTTAACATCAATCTTTGCCAACTTTAAAGCCATTGGCTAACATTTACCGCAGTTAAAAAAATCTGAGCTACATGATTCCCAATGCTACCAGTTGTTTGATAAGGTCTAAAAATGAAGCCCTGAAAAAATTGTATTTCAAATGACTTAGTGCTTTGAAAGAGTGAAAATCGCAAGTGGACTGGATTCACTTGCCCATTTCCTCCCATAGACTTACCGTGTGTAGATCTACAGGCTATTTTTTACTCGCCCTGAGTATTGTTTATTCATTCATATCTTGCCAGTGGCGCATAAATTTCCCAACTTTTGTATTCTAGGGTGTTTATTTGTCATTCAAACACTACTATATAGCTCAGATATCAAAGTTGGAAAATTTTTAAATTGAAGCCCCACAATGTTAGCCTATCACTTTAAAGGCAAGGTTCACCACTGACATCTCGTTGGTTTTATTAAAAGCAGAACAGTGAAATAAACATACTAACGAAAGTTTGGCGAAAATCCACAAAAAATAACAGAGTTATGGAATTTTAAACTTTTAAATTTCTGACGTCACATGCGAGAAGTTTCCATAATATGTCATGTGATATAAATTCCATAAAAGCACCGTTTTCTCATTGATTTGAAAATGATTTTACCTGTGCATTCAATATATTATGAGAAACATTATTTCATATATGCGTCTATGAAAAAAAACCATTCAGTGATCATGAACCCTCAAAAAAATGACAATTTATGGAATTTATATTACATGACATATGGGAGCTGCTCGCATGTGACGTCACAAATTTAAAACTTTGAAACCTCATAACTCTGTTATTCTTAAGTGGATTTTTGCCATACTTTCATTAATATGTTTCATTGTTTATTAAAACCAACTTGATGTCAGGGTGAACCTTGCCTTTAACTTGTGCAATAAAATTGATAGTGGTCTTTTTGTCACCAATTTAACAACTAAACAACTGCAAAAATGCTCACTTCCTAATATGCCTCCACTTCGCAAATGAAAATCGAAAAAATTGTAGAAATCACTCTAATGAATAACCCAGTACTTATATGTTTTGTTTATGGCAGTAATACAAATATTAAATTTCAAAAGAAAATATTTTTTTTCAGTCATAAAATTGGAAATATCTGAACATTCTTATCATTATCACACAAATTTGTGTCTATATCATTGAGCAACTTTATGGTACATTATAATTTTTGTAAAATTATATTTCTGACCTCAAAAATTTGACAGCCAAGATGTTTTCTTTTATAGGAGATAATACATACACTTTCAGCCTGCACATTAAGTAATATAATGTAATATAATGCTGGAAATACAAAATAATTCCTGCATACCTTAAGTCTAAACTTGGGTAATTTGGGGGTTATCAATTTTGTTCCATTAACAACTGTTAAGATGAGATAAGAATAGAGTATTTCCAGTTGTCTATACCTTGTAGGCTACAAGAGGACACAATGGAAACTCAGTTGTCAAGTCCACAGACACTGCTAATTTACAGCAAAATCATGCAAGTTACCATAGAAAAACCCATTATCATATTCAGGATCATCAGTTCTGTTTGTATGACATACCTTGCATTCCCAGGTCATGTCTCCATAGAGCTCCATATCTGTCAATTTGAGGGGAAAAGTGCAAATTTAAATTTAGTGTATCTCTTTGGCATGTACAAAAATACCACTTAGTATTAAAGCTGCAGGCACTCGACTTACAATGTGATACCTATGTGCCGCACCGAAGTCGAAAATCGGGGGTCTGGAACTGGCTTGAGCGAAAAATGGGGGTCTCTGGAACTGGAGCTAAGGCTTCAGAAAACCTCAAAATGCTATGCTCCGGAACTGCACCGTGGCGAAGTTCCGGTGCGCCGTTGGCGCGCTGTGCTGAAAGGGCAATTCTCTGGCTGCAAAGTGGCGCAGCTGAGCAAAAAATCAGAAGCGAAAGTAAATTTGGGGGTCTCTGGAACTGAAAAACTCAAAAATTTTCTGTGCCCTGGGGTAAGGCCTTCTTCCAATCCTATTATGTCACTTTAAAGGACAGTGACATGATTGGGAGAAATTGAAATTGCCTCTCAAACTAAACTGGTTGAAACATATACCACAGATACACCAACTTGAGTATCTCCTGGCTGGAAGGATTTATCTTGAATTTGTTAAATTCAGCTGAATCAAGCATGAACATACCTGTACTTTATTTTTCTGGAGGCCCAAGAGAATTAATCCCAAAGAAAGCTACACAACAAATTTGTCTATTCTAAAATGAGTCGGGTTTTGACTACAAAATTTTCACAGTAGAATCCTTGCACAGTTTACCTGATTCTAGAGTAGTCTGACCCGAAGTTCAGGACTACCCCCAATCATAATTACAAGGCAATAGCAAGATTGTGTCTCGCCCACCCGCAACTAAATATCACAAAGGTAAATTTCCGCAAGTACATCCCTAACCCAAGTTTGACCAAAAATGACCTTTGACCTTACCATGTGACCTTTGATGGCACGATAACAAGAATGTACCTCTAATGCATCTATCACCCAAATTTGGTTGACATTGCAGCAACATGTGCAAAGTTATGTGTCATAAGACAGTCTTGCACGTACACTAACGTTTGAACTAAAATGACCTTTGACCTTACCATGTGACCTCCAACAGCACCAAACAATGTAGGTCCCCGAAGTGTATCTACAACCCAAGTTTAGTTAAAAAGGGAACGACGTTTGCAAAGTTATTTATGATAAGAGTCTTGCAGGTAAACTTTAACGTTGACATCAAATTGACCTTTGACCTCACCATGTGACCTCTGACAGCACCACAACATGCGGGTACCCCATGTGCATCCATCACCCAAGTTTGGTTGCCATTGGACCAACAGTTGCCAAGTTATGTGTCCTAAGAGAGTCTTGAAGGTAAACTTTAACATTGACCTCAACTTGACCTCTGACCTCACCATGTGACCTCCGACAGCACCACAGCATGAGGGTACCCCTATAGTGCATCTATTACCCAGCTTTGCTTGCCAATGGACCAACGGTTGCCAAGTTATGTTATAAGAGAGTCTTGCAGGTAAACTTAACGTCGACCTCAAATTGACCTTTGACCTCACCATATGACCTCTGACAGCACCACAACATGCGGGTACCCCATGTGCATCCATCACCCAAGTTTGGTTGCCATTGGACCAACAGTTGCCAAGTTATGTGTCCTAAGAGAGTCTTGAAGGTAAACTTTAACATTGACCTCAACTTGACCTCTGACCTCACCATGTGACCTCCGACAGCACCACAGCATGAGGGTACCCCTATAGTGCATCTATTACCCAGCTTTGGTTGCCAATGGACCAACGGTTGCCAAGTTATGTGTTATAAGAGAGTCTTGCAGGTAAACATAACGTCGACCTCAAATTGACCTTTGACCTCACCATATGACCTCCGACAGCATCACAACATGCAGTTACCCCATGTGCATCTATCACCCAAATTTGGTCACCATTGGACATACGGTTGCCAAGTTATGTGTCAAAAGAGATTCGGACGGCCGGTATTATGTCATTTACTTTTAATGTGTCCCTATCTAGAGGTCACATCAGCACTCACTCCCGTGTGTGCCAGGTTTATTTGGAGACTGTACAATAATAGATGTGCCAATCTGTGTGAAAACATGACATTGGTAGCACACCATAGGTGTGATAACATTACAATGACAATGCAACGCACTTGTCAATTAAAGGATTAAGTATACTAGCACAGATATATGATCTAGAAACTGGATTCTGATTGAATTATATTGACTTGTAGACTTCAAAGTTTAATTCAAGTTGCCCACGTAAAAATTACCAGGTAGTCTACCTTTAGACCCTTGTCAGTATGGGTGTTTCATCTGTTCATCATGTATGAAATGTGACATGTATCTTTACAAATTATTCAAATTCTAGAAAATTACAGATCTTTAAATTTCATAGGCATGGCCATCATAAATAGCATATGGGCTAAACTGATGTGTTATATTCATCAACATCATCATCATCATCATCATCAACATCAATCATCATCATCATCATCATCAACATCATCATCATTATCATCATCATCAATCATCAGAGGCAGCGATGGATGGGGGGGGCAGAGGACGATCACCAATGAAAATAGTTAGTGGGGGGAACATATCGATTCCCCCACCCCCTACTAATTTTAGCAACTTGAAAAATTCATAATATGCAATGCAAATATATGTTTTAAAAAGCATTGGAAAGTACTATGAAACCATTAAAAATGGCTAGTTAAAAATACTAATAAACATACAAAATTAGCACGCAAAATTCTTATTACAATTTAGCGCGCCGAAAATTTTGGACATTTTTTCACTTTTGCCCCCCCCCCCCCCCAACTCCGAAACATGGATCGACGCCCGTCAATCATCACCATCATCATTACACTATGATTTTTACTGCAGACAACTACTAACTATGATTTCAACTTCTTATTCATGTTAATTACCACAATATAATTCTTCTCCTAGTAGAGAGGTCATCGCTCCCATGTCTTCGTATAAGATGTCAGACTGCAAGGGAGAATTAAGAGGAAAGAAGGTGACTAACAGCGTGTTTCTATTGAGCTTACCGTATTTATCCAGATACAATTTAACCGGTTAATAGCGGAGAAGGTCTGTTTCTATTGGATTGCGTTTTCCGGGATCGTACGATTACTGGCTAAGAGTCCGTTGACCTGGGTTGCCGCTAGTTATTGTGGGATGACCGAGGTCAACTTTATGCTCAATCAAACACACGCTCGCTGCAGCCAGGGGTCATGTATTCCGATCACGTGGTTTTGTTTATTTCCTCTTTCTCACCGACAAAAGACAGATAATAGTGGAGAAGGTCTGTTTCTATTGATGTCTTACGGTATCTTTCTTCGCTATTATCCTGCAAAAAGCAGGATAAATACCGCCAAAACTTTCTCCGCTAAAAGACGGATAATGGCGGAGACGGTCTGTTTCTATTGAGATCTTCTCCTCCATTAGCCGGTTCATTCCGGAAAACTACCTTCAATAGAAACACGCTGTAATAGGAGAAATACATTTCCAATAAAAATGCAATTTGTACTTTGGAATTAATTGACCAACCTGTGTCATGACACACTTTTGGTTTGACTTTTTGTTCCACATTTCAAACATAAATACCATCATACAAATGATAACGTAAATACAAGATATAATGTCATAATCAAGAGACAATTTGACAATCATGAAATATGAGGGATATATTAAAAAGCGAAGCTTGCATTGTATAGGTCCGTAAATGAAAATATTTCAGTCTTATTAAAGAAACAACATATAACAAAGACGTCGAAAGGAAGTGAGACATTGGGAAAAATAGGGCAGGAAGACGGAAAGAATTAAAGTTACAAAAAAAAACTTTGAAAATGCATATCAGACAGAGATAGCCACCTGTAATACATGTACACATACAAAGATTCCTAATCACCTGAGCACCATACCAGTAGTTACGTTGTCAATATGTTTGATGAATAAATGATTTACTTTACAGTGTTGCTTTGAATCTCGGAACATCTGTGGTCTTTCGTTAAAAAAAAAAATTTCCATGGAAATTAATCAATTTACATAAATAAAAAAATTGCACATAACTGAAATGAGCTCAATCCATGAAACACGCTAAACTCATTCACCATTTTACCATTCAACTTATCTAAACCTCTCAAAAGACCTTGTGGCAGGAAAGTCAGTTTAGTGAAAACAATAACCATTAAAAACACGATGTAATAAATTATTTCATTTGTCTCTGTCTGTATTTTAGATCGCAACTGCTGATCTATGATTTAACAAACATGTCAGAAAATAATGACCAGCGTTTCGAACTACAGTCACAGCGGTTCTGTTGTTCATTTGTCTGACAGTGTTTGTTAAAATCATAAATCAGCAGTTGTGATCTAAATTACAGACAGAGACAAATGAAATAATTTATTACATCGCATTTCACCTCTCTGAATAATCCATTTCATTTAATAACATTAAAAACACTATTTGAATAAACACATTGTTACAATGTGCTTATCAATTTGAATTTACACGACCTTTAGCTGTCATGGCATGCAGCTGTTTGCCATACGGCATTCTTGTATCATTAAGTGAGCACAATATTCCCCGCTAATCAAAGCTTGTAGTATGTCAGAAACAAATAATAGTATAAAAGCTGGACCAGTGCCAAATGACCTTAGCTATGCAGAAACACTGGGAATTCTTCACAATTTTACAATGAGCGGGTCAACACTACAGCCAGCGCCTGAAATCTCAATCATACTGCTCATGCAACTTTAACAAATGGCCTCAACTTATTTTTAAATTTTGAAAACTGGAGATGATATGAAACCCAAATTTTGAACACCATATTTTTATGATCTTTTTTTCCACTGGACCAAGTCTGAACTAAAATTGAAGCCTCTGCAAATCAAGAACTCTGTCTTTAACTCATTCAATACTAGAGCCTGTCCAGAGTAAAACAATCACTACAAATTTGCTTTTTCATCAAATTGGCAACATACTGGAATAGTCTATTATATATAAAGGGTAATGGGTATTGAATGATGTGTCAAACATTACTGAAATTAATTATTTATTGGGGAAATTTTTGAGATCTTATTTTTCTTGTGAAATTTAAGATTACAAATAATTTTTGATTGAATAAATTTCACTTTTAAACGACATACAAATGAAAAACACGTCTGTACAATATGTTTCTCAATTAGTTCAATACATCACCCACCAACAAAGTGGAACAACCCAAAGCCTCATCAGAACAACAGCCATTGCCAATTTGATAAGTTTAATAAATATTCTAGTTAAATGTCACTTAAATATTCATAACAAAATAAATATTCATTATGACAATGTAGCACCCTGTTCATTGAATAGCTGATATTTTTCTCTACTGTAGCATATTCATTAGATGGGGTAAATGCAGCCACATCCCAAGATAAAAAGGCAAACCACATATATGTGGTCTTAGGCCGCTATACACCGCATGACACAATGGTTCACGATGAAACTGTCCTGTCATGGACAGTCTGTCGTGAAAGCCGAACATGTTCAGTCTTTGCTAAAAACCATTTTGTCGCGTCGCAAATCGCTATACATCGCAAGATAAAACAATCTTCCCCTGCCGCCGACCATAGCATTGTGCGGTGTATAGCGGCCTTTAGGTTCTTTACACAGTTCTTGTGTTATCCTAGCTATTTTCTTTTTTCTTTTTTCTGAATGAGTAGAGTAGGGCATTTTGCGCTACATACGAATGGTGATGATGATGATCTTCTTCTTCTTCTTCTTCTTCTTCTATGATACATGTGCAAGGATATATGACCTTTGACCTATCCACTCCAATCATAAGTTGATACAAATTCAATTAACACTTCGTAAGTTATTGTGGTAATGAGGTAAAATCAGATATGTTTAATATCCTGTAACCTTTGACCTATCCACCCCTAAGTATAACCAATTCATGATTTTATGGTATTACACACTTCAAAATTCATTGACACTCTCGCAAGCAAATGAAGTTAAATGCTGATGAGGTGAAAGGCCCTCTAACGTTTGACTTTGACCTTTCAACTCTGAAATTCCATCAGTTTATCTTTATATTTGAGATCAAACTTGTGCAAGTTTATTTGAAATTACCTCAGGGGTTTTAAACGGTTGTGGTGTTAATGAGATTGTATACATGGAGGTGTCCTGGCTTAGTGGATAAGACCATGACTTCCCGACCATGGTTCGAGTCCACGCCATGGCGGTTGTGTCCTTAGGTAAGGCACTTTATCCCCATTACCCCATCCCTCGGATAGGACGTAAAGCCAGAGCTCTGTCCCTTGTTGAAACCGAAACACCTCAGTACGTAAAAGGACCCAAGCACGAAGGGTGAAAATCCGGTGTTGTGGTCACATATCTACATGTAAATCAGTACAGGGGGCTGGATGCCTATGGGTAATAGTGATTACGTTCACTATTCTAGTCCCCATCATCAGCAATGATGGCAAATCATTAAAGCCCAAGTTTAGTTTTGGGGATTTTTTGTTATTTGAAAGCTTTATGCCCCAAAGTCATAACCCTGCAATAATAGATTCTGAATGTCTTTAGGTTTTTTTTAATTAGTTAATGAAAAATCTCTGGGGGACCCCCGAGATTTTCGACTATATTTTATATTATAGCATCTAAAGGGTTAAAAGCTTTAAGGTTGCATGTGT
>JZLH01S0119661.1:98303-118715 GCA_001188425.1 Eucidaris tribuloides
GCAGTTTTGAATTTGAAAACATTACACGTAACTCAAACTAGCCAAAGACAACTAGATTTAAAACATCAATTCAATAAAATTGAGGAAAATTAGATTAGAAACTCACAATCTCCAGACACTCTGAGTAACACCGGGTTCTAATCAATCTGTGCAATACTTTGAAAAAATAAATAGCAATACCTTACACGAAAGACTACTTCCTGTTCAACTAATTTTGTCCACCAATGACTCAAAGGTTAATTATTTTTCCTTAAATTTATAATTACGCTTATGTTTTTTGTCTTGGTTTACAACTATAACAATTCCTAATACATAAATTCAATATATATACCTATATTCTCTACACATTATTATACTAATGATTTTTAATCATAATAATAGATAACACTATATATAACTTAAGAGTTCCACTACTGGAAACATTCAAATCGATCATAACACCTCTCTCAAAAATTACTCCTACACATGTCAACATCACGCCCCTGCCTTTCTCACTCTCTCAAAATAAAAATATGTATGATTACATTTTTGAAGAAATTCTGCACTACAATGCTCTCTGATTTTTGCAACTAATTCCACATACCCCATCCAAAATTCCAGTACAACCAGAAACTTCATATCCTCTTCACTATGTAGAATCAACCTTATGTTACCATTACAGTTCAAAACATTTCTACATGTGTGTTGATTTTTGTAGATTAACTATCAAGCTACAAATTTTATTCTGTTTTATCACTCTCACCAAAGAGTAATACAACTCAAACAAACATTTTTCGTGCTTTCTATGTATCATTATACTGGTTTAATTTATTATATATTAGAACGACGTCTTCATGCAATTCATAGATACCATGAAAGACACATGCACAAGAGCGAGATCAAATGAGACAAGCATCACTTAGCCTCCAACATAATCGATTCAATAATAAGAGCGCAACATAATGGCACATTATTTAATTGCTTAGCAGCAGTTATGTGAAGAATCTAAATCAATTGTATTACCATCAACGAGTCAGAATAAAATAATCATTCTCGTAAAATAAATTTTGCATTCTCACTAAAAGTTAAGTACTAATTACTTGTAAATGTATTCTTGATTATCCTGTGTTCGAATAGATATTTTTAATTTTGAAAAAATAAAAAAATAGCTAGGTAGCCCCTATTAATAAGTCACTCGCACCAATCTTCATCGTAGATATACAACAATACTGTCGAGAGAACGTTCAATATTACTATCTGTTCTTCGCATTTGCACCCTCATAAGCAACAAAACCCTAGGCTTATAACAACAATGCTTAGGACTGACAGAAACGATAATTATGCCAATCGTGTATTGAGCGTTGTCACTTGGAGTTCAGTAGGTTTTAATTCGGTAAGATGCTGTCTACATGTAGGAAGCAATGGATTTAAAACAACATCAGCTTCAACGTACTCCAACCACAAGTTCTGATCACTCAGTTTTCAAAAAGTACTACCTGGCAGTTTACACGAACAAGTAAATTAATCCTCCACGAGAGAAATAGACCGGGTCAAGGAGATGGCTCACTCTTGGATTTTGCCACGTCGCTTAACCTACGCACTAAAAACTAGACGACTGAATAATCACGATATTCGAGCACTTTTCAGTCGTCTTTAAGATTGAAATAAATAAGCAACTTTTAATTCTCTTGTGAGTAAAATATCAATATAGTGCAGTTTCATGATATTAGGCCTTTTCTACATTTACTCTAGACCATTCCCCACATCAACCAAAGACAGAGCGTGTGAGATTAATGGTCAGCAAATACACAGTGTATTATTTATATGATTGTTTAATTATTCGACAACCTGTATCATGAATCCACACCAAGAACTAAGTTCAAATACTATAAGGCAGAGAAAGTATATCAACTATTATTAAACAAGTAATTCTGTAACGTACAACAATTTAACTATTTAGAGTTACACTCAAAAAAAAAGGTGGATAAGCACACTTGAAAATGGGATAATATCACAAGACTTTAAATAGATTGTGATTTTTTTTTTAAGTTACGTTTTGATTATGATTCCATTACCGTCAAACCAAACAATCTATAATGCAGATTACACAGTAATGTATCTGGATAAGCTTATGACTCATTGTATCCTCAGAACTTGAAATATATTCCCATGTGAAGACATTATATAGTGATTACAT
This sequence comes from Eucidaris tribuloides, assembly GCA_001188425.1. Lineage (NCBI taxonomy): Eukaryota > Metazoa > Echinodermata > Echinoidea > Cidaroida > Cidaridae > Eucidaris > Eucidaris tribuloides. The sequence goes on from JZLH01S0119661.1 coordinate 100,480, forward strand.
CAAACACCTCTCATAGAACCTTGGGGTAAAACGGAGGTACAACGACTTTGATTCTTGTCTCTGGAGAAAATCTCTATGTGTATGCTCGTAACTCGTAAACTGGGCGATTGTGAGTTATGACTATATTTAGACCTCCATAAACTTAATTTAATGTATACAACAGTGCCTTAATGTTCGTGGATTGTCCACTTAACATTAAACTTCCTTCTATCTTCCATTCTAAAATCTAAAACCAAAAATTTGCGATACGAACATTTTGAGTGTGTCGGGAAAATATTCTTCACTATAAAGTACTATTACCTAAACTCATTACCAAAATAACTAGACAACATTTAACCTTCATATAACTTTTTCCCCTGCAAAATTCCCATATCCTAAATAAATCCTACCTTTTAATCCTTATTTTGCCAATAGGTAGCCTATCACTTCTTTCATGGCATAGGAGTGAATGATTGCTAAACCACTCAGACTTGGAGGAGGGTGGCAACATTACTAATTCGCAGCTAAAAGGAGTTTATGGATTATCAAAACAACCCTAGTTCATTCACTATACCCGACTGTGAGCAATTGAAACAAATTTGTGCAAGTAGAAAGTGTTAATCCGAAGACCAAGCGCAATAGGATGCCTCTAATTTGCCCATGTCTAAATATGATGGACTTTTTTTGTTTTTTTTTTAACATTTTAACATTCGTCCGGTAATACAAGTGGTGAGAACCAGCATGGAGCATGTATACTGCAAACCCTGTTAATAGCTGATAGTCTAACATATGTCAGCTTCCAAGTCCAATTAAAAAAATATCACGGGCTAAATTGTGCTGGATATCTGAACTACATAGTAGTCTCAAATGACTAGAGAGTGAGAGCGTGCTGAGGAGATATAAAAACGTTGGAAAAGAAGTTACACCGTCGAGTTTGAAGCAAATATAAACTGCATGACAAAATCATCAATAAAACTGCGGCTGCGAGTTAAATCGCCCTACGCTACACACAGTAATCCTACGTTGGAGACAATGCATTTGAACTCCGATAACTTGAATATTTTTACTTTAAAGCACAAATAAAAAAAATAATCATAAATTTGAAATTACACCTTTTTCAGGCCTATTTTTTAAAACCTTATCAAAACAATGTAGTGTGTGCTAATCATGTACTCAGATGTGTTTACTGATGTGTAAAATGTTAGCACAATACGTTTTAAAATACTCACGAGAGGACCTATCACGTACCAAAAGACAAAGGCGTTAACACCCTTCTGTTGTAAATTAAAACGTGTGTAAACAATCCCTTCAGCTGGTCTACAATAAGACACGACATATGTAAATTTCAATAATATCTCATACATAACTCTTACAACTGTTGTATGATTTATATTCCATACTGTTGGTTTGAACCCGCCATTGCCAAGTCTGCACATGGACTGTAATTGCAAAAGGGTTAAAACTTGCCTTCAACTTTTGCTATTATATAAGAACAATTTAGTCTTTTCGATGAATAAATGTAAATTATGCAAATTGCCCAAATGTTTTTTAAAACATATCAACCTTTTTGATATCCCTTTTGACTTTTTTTTTTTTGGGGGTGGAGTTAATCAGCATCAACATAGTTCGTAAGCGTACATAACTAAGGCCAGTATAAATAGTCAGATAGAGCTACATCGTCTAATTAAAGAATTTTTTATAGCATTTACTCCTATACTGCGCCTCAGGATAGACCTTTACTAATTCCACTAAACACAAGGCAACAGAAAATATCTACACAAAAAAATACTATAATACGATAATTTTTCGCGTACAATATCATATCAGCGAGTAGGTACTTAAACGTGCACAAATAGAGCTTTGGGACATTGACCGGCGCGTCAACAGTACACAACAATTTTGTGGTGCTACCTCTGAGCCCATCCAGTTAAGCATTACGGGGACATCACTCAAAGAATGTCGCAAGCCCTCAGAGGTTTGACAATCAGTTTCTAACCTCATCAGTCGTTCTAGACACGCAGGCCAACTCCAGAAATTCAATCACTACACAGAGTTGGAATGTATACAGGCGCTATAACATTTAGTATGCCGGCTTCAGAACTCCAGTACTAGAATGTCAGACTTCATAGGAACTACAACTTCCCAATAAACAGAAAACTATTCTGAGCAAGTCCATATACTCACATACTGTACTGATCAGAGCTCTCCACAATCTAGTCGCCAAATAGAAATATACCATGAGTGTGAAAGATCAGCCTCCTATACTTGTGGATGTTTGGCTCACCACACTCCATCCCAAATTAGATCAAATTCAAATAGAACTTGTTAAAATCAAATTTACAAACAAAATAAAATCCCAAAATAAATACAAACAGAAAGAAAGAGAAAGAAAGAAACTAAACATACATAACCACATTAATAATTGAATAAACACAACTATCAAAGAAAAATTTCAATATTTGGGTCTATTTTCAGGACAAAACAACAACAACAAACAGGTAACAACAGGCAAACATGCTCTATCAAAATAATACGCGCGGCCCTTCAACAACTCAGTACCATGAAGTAAATCGAGCATAAATCAATATATAAAACATAGTACAAATGTACATTTATCGGACGAAGTATTAAAACTTGATTTCTTGAAAGTATAAGCGAATGAGAAACCAGAATAAAACATATCAAACTCCTTTCAAAAGTCTGACAACACAGTGCAACAAGTACATGTTAACTTTTTCATTGCAATGGTAATAAGACTACCGTCAGCATGATTCATACGAAATTCATCTTTATTCTTTAGCATGTTTGTTTGTATTTGTTTACCAGATTAAAGGCCCGTTCCGTATTATTAAGTTAAAGGGACACTTAACAATCATCGTGTCATGCCTCTTCACTCGTGATCACGGGGGGAACAGAATAATAAGGGAAAAAAGGATCCCTGCTGATTGCTTTTGTCAATTAAGCTTGTCATTGACATCTTACGGTAATACTATTGTAACGTCTATGCCCCCCCGCACATGACCACACAAACAATACCACTCAGATCTGCACCTTTTCTGTAAGAATGGAGAGCAACAAATTGCAGTAGAATTAATACGCGCATATACTGACAGCACTGGATTGTCTCAGTCTCAATCAACATCATGGACTGTTGAATACATTGTTTCACATTATTCAAAACTAATGAACATGCAGCAAAGTGAAAAATAACCATAGCTACTGAGAGACGAAAAAATTCTGTCAAGTAGGCCAATTGCACTCAACTGAGCAGGTTGGAACATACAATTTCGATTACTTATTTTCTTGGTCTTGTTTTCGGAGACCGGGATGGCCCACATTGTAACCAGGTTGCAGTTTTCTTTCACCGCAGCCGTTTTTTCCAGCCGATTTTAGCGCGTGCTGTCGCGAAGAGAACAGGTTATTCCGCTTTTTTCGGAAACAACATAAAAATACGTAGAGAAAATTAAATGAGAAACGAAACAACTTCCTAAGTGTTTATTTTTCGTTATTTATTCAAGATATTTAAAACTAATCATACTATAATACATACGGCAGCTCCTTCATTTTTTTATTTGTCCGGCTCTTTGAGTTACGAACTTTCTAACCATAACGTTTTTTTGTAGATCCTCCTCCTATTATGGCCAGTCTTAATCTCCATTCGCACCTACATTAACTGTACTCATTGATGTACCTGCTAATGTACTAGTTATACAATCTATGCATAAGAAAATAGTCAAAAATTTAGCCTTGAAAACAGGAAAAAGAATAAAATTTCTTTTTGGGGGGCACTTTTCTGTTCGCAATACTTCTTGTATAAACCCTATGGAATTTAACGGCCTGTGCATTTGAGCAAAATCGCCGCAATCCCCCATGTATTTCTCCCCTGTGTAATCCTGTGTCCAGACCATACTTAAATTGCTAACCTTTTGTAAAAGTTTAAAGAATTCTTGATCAACTAATGTGATCATTGGAACAGTTATGTTGTGCAGACAGCACTTCAAAGTACGCTCGAGAATGAATTAAAGTAAGTCAATTTGTGCAAGTTTTTTAATTTGAAGGTCTGCTCCAAAGTCAATCACACCAATAACAATCTGAACTCCTTTACTTTATTAAATCAATTAATAAATCTCGGGCGAGGGGGGGGGGGGGGGGAGGGTTGACCCCCCTGCAGTTTGGAATAGTCTTAAGGTTAAGCTGAATTATACCTCATCAGAAAGATCAAGTCGCTTTTCTGATGAACTATATTTTAACATTTAAAGCCTTATTAAACATTTAATGTTATATTATTAAAATAAAGTCCAAAATCCCAGGTTCCCCCCACCCCTCCAAATTTCATTAATTAATTAATCAAAAAACTAAGACATTCAGAATCTGTTATTGTGTATATACCTTGGCATAATACCTTCAAGATAAAAAAATCCGTGCGAAAAAACTAAAACTTTGCTTTAATATCAACACAAACTAAGGTGACACATGCAAAGTGGATGCCATAGGAGTGTGAGTTGATGAGAGAGATATTTATTATATTCATTATATTCCATGATGTCTTATAATATAAAGAGTTTGACATTTATCAATATTTACAAAATTAATTATCTCATATTATCTAGTTATCTATCTATATTATTTTTTTTCTTTTTAGCGAGTCCTAGTGCCGGTTATAAGAGTCGTTGAGGATAAATTATTTATTTCAAAATATATACATTATTCCTTGGATCCTAGATTGTGCAAGTAGCTTGTTTTGCTGCTTTAATTTGTTGCCAGTTATATTTTTACTATTACTAATTACGGATGCTGGCAATCGTTGGTTCCCGGCCGCAGGAATTACTTCGTTGATGAGTCCCTCCGTCTTGGGGTGTGTGGTCAGCCTATGGGCATGGGCATGGTGTGTTTTTTTGTTTGTCGTTTTGTTTCTTTTTTTTTTTTTTTTTTTTTTTTTTTTTTTTTTTTTTTTTTTTGGCTTCTCTCGATTACACCCCTGAATGCGGTGGACTCTCCTAAAATTCTTGCGTTTCAAACTATTATTTATTGTACTCAGAATATTTTCTGGATGTTTTTTTCCATTTTTCCAGTTTTTCCCGTATAAAAACGAAAAAAGGTTTCTTCCCAGTTTTTCCAGCTGTCCCAGAAAAAACTAATTTTTCCCGGAAAAACCCAACCCGTGTAGAACTACATGTACTTTAGAAGCACTGATTATTTACAATGTTATTCGTACTAAGCATCATCTTTATGCAGGGGTATTTTTTTTTGAGGATGGAGATAAAACAACTGTAGGACCGGCCATAATATTTACCATGCTTTCATCACAAACCAAAAACTGAGTTAAATTATTCATTCCAGAAACAGGGCTTATCTGTTTAATTATCACAATTGTCTATTGTCTAGTATACAATTATAACAATACAGTATGAAACGTTCTCGATAAACATTTATTTCAATATCATTCCCATCGCTAATTTTACTATTACTGTCAGATCTAAACTGCCGGAGCAGTCGGTCTTAACTTCATACCCCCTCTTTTCATACTTGGTTTCCAATTAATGTTAATTCCAATGCAGATTGCAACTCCACAACACAGTTGGTTACTATCCTGATCTCTCTAAGCCATCCTCGTATCTTCACAACTACCACAGCTAACACATTATCCATCCTTTGTTAAATCTGCCCATTCATAACCTAAATTGCAGTCTCCTCACTTTCATGACAAAAGCTACGGAGGTCACTGCTACAATAGACAACTCTTTTGGTTGGCCTTGTTGTGTTTTCATCAAATCCTTTTTCTTTACTCAAAAAAATATTATGATTAAATTACAAGCACATGTTTGTTTTCGGCGAGAGTGTGTGCGAGAGTGAGAGGGCTATCAATCTTGATTTCATACACTGCACAAATGGAATTCTCCAGTACTGTAGATGAAAATTGAATGCTAACATGCATGCATCCTACTCTTGCAGAAGTCTTGGTGCACAAAGAATTTCATGTCTCCGCGAGGTTTCATATTTTTTCAGCAATTCTTTTCAACATTTTAATAACCTTCCTCACCTTCTATTAATTCTAACATCAGAACAGCGCCATGGATAAACAGCTCCTGGCATTCCTCCATCTCATTACCAACTCAAATTAATGATGAACAATGCAGCCCACACAAGGAAGAGACTGCAGGAACTAAAAATGCTTATGAACTAACATTGAAGAGATCTGCAGACTTTCATCCTTGAACTCATCAACATTTTTCTTTTATAGTAGCACCCCTAATGGTAATTGTTTATTTTTCCCCCAATGATAGAATGAATGGAGTATTATCATGCATATTCCATGTTGTCATACTTATCTCCCTCATGCAAATGTAAAAAAAACATTGTCTATTTCCCAGAACTAATGCCTGGACATAAAAAAAGACTTAACATCTTTTTTCAAATTTCAGGATGACATAAATGTCACTTCTGAATCTAATTATATTTTCTGTAACTATTTTAGGAGAACTAATGAGCTAGATATTAATTAGTCTTAATAAACAGTGATTTTCGTGCAAAAAATGTTCTTCTTCGTTCTGAACAACTTTTTAATTCCGTTTCAGCCCAATCTTAAAAAACACTATATAACACTGGGAAACCTTTAAAATTGTCGAAACTTTCTACGACATACTCTCAGTGATTGAATGTGTAAATTTGTGATTACTCTATGACAGTCAGAGTACATCTACTCTACCAACTAATTAACTGTCAGTTATGTGCTGTGAAACATTGGAAATATTTACCACACAAATAATCAGAGCTTAAACAGCAACATATTTATACGATGCCAGTGACTGCTCTAGCTGTGTGTCTTACTCCCCTATTGTTTAAACATTGACTGGCGAAAACATGTGATAGTAACAACTGATAGTGTAATCTATTTATGAGTATAAAAATAGCACATGCAATGTTCGCAATCGTCTAAACGCAATTCCCCTTATTGGTGTTTTTCTAGAAATTTGAAATTCTACAATTAGAAGGTTTTGATATAATTAACTGCGGAAGATGACAGAAATAAGTCAAGTTTTCTGTACATCTTAGCTCCATCACAATTGTTTAATATAACCCGCCAATTATAGATTTAATGCAACATGACTCGCTCGCCACACACCTGTGTGATTAATATAATTTCTCTCGTGGGATAGTACCTTTTATAACCTGAATAGCACTCTACACTCTTCGATTAATTTTGGAATTACGACATCATCTTGCGAAATTGAGAACTTGTGAACTTTCCTCAACACTGATTTTCTCTGGAAACCTGCCTTCATTCTGCCCCATTGGATTCATACTCATACACCCAATTCGGACAAATTACTACAATCCGGCGATCGTCTTGGATCAAACTCCGTGAACCTATCCACTTGGATTACCGTATTCGACTGTGTGACACTTTCCAACTCTGATTCATACCAGCTTGATAACTTAGTTATACAGAGCACGTTTATGTCAATACATATACTGTATTCTTAAAGAGACTCCAACCTAAATCTGTGAAATTTGATTATATGTTTTGAGTTTACAGGGAATACCTCCATATACATAACTACTGTAATCAATATATGTATCATATTTGTTTCATCCTTCGTTGTGAAATTATCCCGTAACAATCTGCGCGTTGAGTCCGGAATTGACCTTCAAAAAAAGCCAACCACTTGGTTCAAGAGTCCTGAAATTTATGGTCTCATTGAACTTTTATCTACAATATTCTAGGAATACATAACAGACACAGCTTTCACAATATTTTGATTGTCTATGTTCATTGTCGTATTATCAATCATGTAGTCATTATGATGCTAAGTTTGCGAGAGACAGATATCTAGAAGATATGGATAAATGTAATTGATTGCTATTCACAAACTTCTGAATTCGAAATTAACACAGGTATTGAACAAAGCAAGTACTTGATAGTAGTAACTATGATACATGAAACTCAAAACAAACTCAAACCTGAACAGACTCAGACTGTTGCAGACACAGCCAACCACACCCCTTGAGCCGGCTAGAATTGAGATTAAACAATAGGATAGATTAATTAAAGAGCCAAAAACAAAAACCAACGGAAGCTGAAAAAAGCAAAAACAACGAGAATTCTTTCCAAATTTAATAGAAATTATAACAAATTTTTTTTCACTTTTTTTTTCGAGAGACCCTGAGCACCGCACGCTCTCCCGCCACCCCCACTCCTCCCCCACCCCACCACCCCCGTCCCCCCCCCACCCTCCAGCCCACACACCCACACGAACACCCCCCCCACAACCACCCACCCCCCCCACAAAAAAACCCCCAACAAAAAAAAAACCACAAGAACAACCCACAACACCCCCCCCCCAAACCACCACAGCACGCACAAACCGCCACCCCCCCCCTACAAAACAACAGAGAAGAAATTGAAATAAAACTAGAATGAAATGAAATTGCTAACTGAATTTACTCAAGATACAGTAACAGAAACAAGATCACTTTTGATTTGGCTAAGAATGCTTTGGTGCCAAAATTACAATATGATTGACCAATATTTTGTCCGTTTCGGAAAAGTGCTAATAGTTGAAAATGCACCTGAATATTGGCATTCATCTCCAAAGTGTCTTTGTTGTCAAGCCGCACACGTGTACTCATTCTATCAACCAGAACAATCATATGACTATTCACTGGAACACGCAGTGCTTAATCTTACCATTGTACCGGAGGCTACAACAGAAATCCAGAAATAAGCGCGCGGTCAACCATTTAACTTTGCTCGTCAGCGAAAAATAATGATGTCGATTAACCGTATGTTTCATTGAATGGGATTTTGATAGCTCAGAGAGGTATGTTGTGAAGAATTTCAAAAAGAATTGTTGCTTCCAAAATGTGAGCGAGCTGAGAGACAAGAAGTCAAGACTTAAGAAAACTCAAACTGCTGATTGAGTAACCTCAACAAACAATGATAACAGAACCATCCGTCAATTTCTCTGGTTTAGAGATAAAATCAAATGATCAGCAAAAATACCGCGCAGCAAAAATGTGCAAAGTAAAAGCGCAATACTAGGTAGTGTCCCTCCGCAATCCAACAATCAGATCTATAAACTCAGGTTCAAGTCAAACCTCTCAACATGTTTTCATTGTAACAAAAAGGCATGTAAAGCCAATTTTGAAATTGCAAAATAAGAAAAGCAAAATGATTGATCCATGACCAAAAATGTCCTATCAGAGAAAGGTCCAGTTATGATAGACAGGTAATGAAAATCTCGTCTCGATTATTGACGCATAGAGCTAAGCAGTGTATGAACAAGATCCGTAGACTTTTGTCCCAGGTGAATGCACATATTCATCGGTCTCGGTAAACCCCATGTTATCCTTAAGATAACGGTCCCAATCAACAACTATTCGCGTGAACCAGGTATGCTTAACCCTACCCCGAACAAGAGTGCATTGAATGCAAGCATTATCAGCCAATTTTGGTCAGTTTATATCACTTCCTGTATAGGTTTATTTAAGTGTGACCTAGTTCTCTGTGTCCTGTTACTGTTGATTGTCATCCCGGATCTACCCATGACAAGTGCTTGACTTCTTTTGCTAGGCGTAATCGGACTTGCCTGGCCGACAACGTCTGTCCTCCCACGTCGCGCGACTTGTACCTTCCAACGAGCGAACTCCCGCTCGCTCTTCGGTTAAGTTAATGAAGCTGAACCAGATTACACGTTTCCAGGATTCTTTCCCGGCATGTGTTGGGTTTTGAAATAAACACAATTTAGGTTCCTGAAAACTGCGAAGTTACAGAGAAGCTACGGCGGTGTGAATTTTCCCAGCTTGTCGTTGTCTACTTAGGCTCTCAGGCCTGTAGGGCTGCGCAAGATATGCGGATTGTGTTGATGTGAGGAGAATTCTTGTGGTGGTGCGCCGAGATCTTTTTCAACCGGATTTGAATAGAAGGGGTTTTGCGCTGTTTTAGCGGCTCCAAGCTACGCCAGTGTGAGGCTGTTTAGTAAGTCTTCCTTGGTTCAGGCACAACACGGCAGACCATTTGAACTTGAACCGTGTGCTTTCTCAGACGGTCGTGTTCTGAGCTGAGCGCTGTTGACAGGTCCCCTGAGTGCTTATTATGTTCAAATAGATACATTTGATTGAGAAAGTGAGACCTCCCCTTAGGCATGCTGATGAGATTGGACTGTTGTCCATCAATTGTTGTCCCTGCCCTGTTATCGCACATGAATTTTTGCAGAACTTGCCGGCACGATGACCTGTTCGGCGGCCATTAGGCGTCAACCCAAGACAAAATATCGAATCATGAGACCATTCTATTTGGCCGAAAGTTAGCTCGAGACGGCTCTAAGCTTTGAGTTTTGTAAAACTTGTCACATGCATGTCAGGCATGTTGTAACATCCACCAGCCCGTCAACTGCAAGCCGGGCGCGAGCCGAGAGAGCGCGAGTGTGCGTGGTGCATTTGATAACCGTTCACTCCGGGTTTAGTTGATTGTGTTGCCCTTGCCTAAAGAACTAGGCAGCTCATAAGTTTCCTCTTACAATACATGGATATGTCTACACCTCTTCCCCAGAGACGCGATTCCACTCAGAATATTACACGCTAAGACTTGTAGTATGAAGGCGCTATTGCAGTTTTTTCGACCTAGGTACACGGTTTGCCAAGGAATCTCAGTCCTGACCAGCCCGGTCACATTTCCATGCCAACGAATGTATTCCAAGAGTGATTATACTCGTTTGGAAATATCAAGCAGAATGCTCAAGTTCAACTCACTTATCAATCAGCCCAATCTCCAAGTGCACATTAGATTACGCTACCCGCATATCCAGACAACCTGAAGACCATATTGGGTGGCGTATTTGGAGATACCTGATGACTGGGATAAAGGCATCCATTCTTGTTGTTTTGCTACTAGGGACTCCCCAAATGAAGTCAACGGGATTTCTATCGTTCGACGTTGTGTACGGTCACGAGTTAGGGGCCTGCTTAACTCATAAAAGAGAGGTTTCAATGTCCCAGGATGATGATTTAAATCTCCTTGACTACGTGTCAAAGTTCCGTGAAAGCTCGTTCTAATTGGCTTGTGAAGTATCTAGGGAAACATTTGAAAACTCCCGAACGAAAGCATAAAAAAGAAATCCGACAAAATAGTCTAAAGTACGTAATTTCAAGCCTGGGTGACAAAATACTGACGTGTTGCTAACCATTGCAGGGTGAGCCGTTAAAAGGCAAGTTCATGACCCGTACTGTGTCAAAAAAACTGAATGATGTCAAACTATGTGATCAGTACCCTTCCGGATAGAGGAATATGAAACAAAAGGTTGTGTCATGTAAACATTCTCCAAAGAATCCTTTGAACGAGAGGTCTACCAGCCAGTTGGTGGATACAGGTGTAAATGGGGAGGTAGGAAAATTACGTAAGTAAATCAAGATTTTGAGCGATGTCTGAACAATCCGGATTAAAAGCGTGAAAAGTGATACACCTAGAGTCACGCTTTCTAACACCAAATGACGTAAGGATGATATATTACGACCCACCTCCAAGTGTCAATATATTGTGACAGTACTGCAGAAGATGTATCACATACATGGTAAGTTAGGGAAAACAGCAATGAATGTGTTAATTGAGTTACGTCCCTAGATCAAGAGAAAAGATGTGACCCAGTTTGTGTAATTAATTTGGGATGTAGCAAAGATGTATGTGAACTGTATCTGAACAAACAAATAAGGGAGATAATACGACTTCATATGAAATCAGCACAATCCCATATCTCCCCCTGATCATTGAAAACTGTTGGCACATTGTACACCAGTCCGTTTCCTTGATTCAACAAAAGTTAAATTCGACAGTGAAAAAAACACAGTGACAACGAAATCGAAATAACTCACACAAGAACACACGTGTGATCAGTGTAAATATGTATAGAATCATTATGTGACAAAATAAATTGCCATAAATATCCAAAAAGATTTTAGCAAAAGATGTTCTAATATTTATTTTTATGTGAAAAAATTCAGTGCAAGTAATCCTTGCTATTGATTATGTATCAAAACATTTGTTCATCCAATTAGAAAAAAAAGTCATCAAAAATTTGAATAAGAAGTCAAAAAGTCATTGAAAAAATATTCTGTCATAGTATATCAATATTTTTTTAAGCAGTTTGATAAATATGTATATATTCTTTTTAACAAAGTTTCTTTTGTTGGTAAAATAACATCGTGCTGTTCTTGTCAACTAAAGACAAAGTTGTCATGTTAAATATGATTGTTATAAGAAAATACAGTGTATGACATATAATTGATGTTCAAAAACAAACCAAATGTAAAGTATAAGTTCACGATCATGAAGTGAAACTATTTTGTAATCTGATAAGCTGTAAGCTAATATTGTAGTTATATGGTTATGTTCAAATTAATTGGCAGTATATCATGTGTTGAAAATGTAAAAAAAAATTTGCTAACTGCAAAATTTTCTTTTTCCAATGGGGAAAGGTAAAATTTGTGATTTATCTATAGATCTACTCGAACAGCTACTACCTAGCCACTATTAGATGCATTTTATAGCTGTGAATTAAGCATTGAAATATTTCACTGTCCAGCTTAGGAACGTGGAATTTCTGGAGACTTCTGGCTCACTTGAAATTGCACGCAGCAACATTTGGAATGCAGCGACTTGGACTGCTTAGCTGTTGTGACATCCATTGTTCTTAGAAATGCCCGAGTTGGAACGGGGCTGTGATAGTAGACAAGATCTGCATCGGTGTAATACTTGTATTTTAGATAGTATACAGACATATAATACATAGCAATCGTTCAGGATCTGTTCAGTCATGTACTGCCTTTCTGGTGATTTCCAAGAAATTTGATAGATTCCTAAATTAGAAGGGTTTTCAGATATATATAACTCAGGGAAATGAAATCAGTCAGAGTTTACTGTCATCTTAGCTCCCGTGTCACATGTGTATAATAAGTCAACCTGCAATTTAGAGTTTATTGCAACACCCATAACCTTGGCTCGACCCCACACCTGCATTTAATATGAGAATTTCTCACTGTGATGGATAGTACTCTTTTATAAACCTGAGATACCTCACTAGCACGCTCCGTTGTGAATTAAAGAACTATTTTTGGAATTACGACATCATCTTGGCTCAATTGAGACAGTACGTTGATGAACTTGACCTCCAATTCACTAGACTTCCGAATTGGGATACCATGCTTCATTCTGCCATACTTGGGACTCATACTCATACCATTGGGGACTTCTAACTAATCCGGATCGTCTGGATCATCGCTTGGACTCTTATCACTTTGATTACCTATGTCCTGTTGGAAACACGTTTCACTTGCTTCCATTGCCAGCTTTGATAACTTAGTTTAGAGTACAAGTATTATACATATGTATCTAGAGAGTAACCTAATTAGTACAAAGGTTGATTATATTTTTGAGTTTAAGGGAAATACCCCATAGTAATAAATACTTGTTAAACTAAATATTGGTATTCATTTTGTTTCACTCTTTTCGGTTGGAATGATCGGTAACAATGAACAAATAAACACCGCCTAGAACACGAAAAGTTTGGACAGTTATGCTGTCACTAGTACAATATGTGCAGATACAAATTAACACATTAATTTTATATCGGGCGATAGGAAATTCTGCAACACAGCAGTCTATGGAGAAAAGCTGGAATGGTCTCTCAATGATTTTCACTTTTTTTAAAGCACTTAATGATTGTTTTACACTGCAATTTTTTCAGGGCTTCATTTTTAGACCGTTTCAAAGACACTAGTAGCATGGGGAATCATGTAGCTCAGATTTTTTAAACTGGAAACATTGTTATACAATGCCTTTAAAATGGAAATTCCGTTTTGTCATAGAAAATGTACACAGCAAAAACATGAATTCCGTTTTCGTGAATTCCATGAATTTTTACACGAAAAGTACAAGAACGAAAACGGATTTCCGTTTAATTTACCGGTAAAACGAAAAATCACTGTCCCTAAGTTAATTAGGTATTAGCCTGCCACACCCCCTTTCTACTTACACATCAGTGTTTCTGTTCAACTTGTATACACCACTCACCACTGCATCGCTAGAGTCTGTGCTTACTTCAGAGTGTCAACTTGGAAACTTAAAAAGCAGGATGCCTGCCAAAGAAGTTTGGACTTAATCCAAACATTTCATTCATTATAAAGTTTCAGGTGTCAAAGACCTCCGAACTGTCATATTACACACAGTATAATTTGGGAAACAACATTAATTTATTCACTGTCACATTATAAAAAAAAATCACTTTTTTTATATACTTCCAGGTACCAGTCTACCAGAGTCTTTTTCACTGTGTCAGTGACATGTTTCTTTTCTTTTTTCTTCTTCTATTGAATGCAATTTGCTAGCCTATCAGCCTGGGATTCTACTTTAATGTAGAATTCTGGATCCATGGCTATTTTTATTCAAGTATCTGTCCATACAGTGCATGTATGTACATATTAAACAGTCAACATTTTGTTTCTTTCATAAATGCCCCAGGCAAAACCCATTTCACAAGGCCCAGCTAAGATGGTTTGCACTGTTATGATAATTTTGGAGCAATTATTGCGGATAGATAGATCTACTCACACAAGCGTGAGTAAATGTACACTGTAACACATTCTTGCTATATGCGTTATGACCACTGCAGCGGTCCCAAATAGATCTGTCTGTCAGGGACGAACAATAAAAGTTTAGCCATGCAGAGATCCTGCTTCATGCTCTACAAAGCTATCTTTTGATGCAAAAGGATTAGTATGCCCTGGGTTATCTCAAAAATAAGACCAAGGGACAAAGAGAACTTACTTTTTGTGTAGCTGCATAACTGCTTCTGATGCTGTGACGATGTACATGTACATGTATTTGGTCTACAATGTAGCATGTAATACACAAGGAAAATTACAAAGTTGATATTTTATTCAACATTCAGAACTTCAAACAAACCGCACACTTACCAGTCAGTAATAGCACCAAACTGAAGAAATGCAGCATTTTGAGTAGTCCCCTATAGATCAAAAGAACAAAGACGAGAATGTAAAAACTAACAGGGACTTTTAACTGGGGAATAATACATGTACGCCAGTAGCAAATCGAACTTACATAGTGCTTTTGGATTTATACTGTACATTTATGTATTTTCATGACGAACTATGAATTAATGTTGAAAATGTGTATTCCAGCTGAAAAAAAAAGGAAGAAGACAAGGAAAAAAGAAGAAGAAAATCTGTATCAAACATTTGTATCCAGAACTATTAAAAATACCTCTACTTCCGTAAAAAAGTCAGGGTCTCATTAGGGCCCACAACAGTAAAAGTAAAAGTTTGTCACTGAACAAAATCAAAACATGATCGCTGGTTTAATTTATAATACATTGGACTAATTACATAATTGCAGTCTGCTACAGTAGATGCTAAGACTATAATGGCTTTGTAAACCTGACTTACTTGTTCAACAAAGTTCCACGTACTGTATTGCACTCTGCTAGTCTGCTACAGTGGATGCTAAAGAGTGACAATGACTTTGTAAACCTGACTAACTTGTTCAACAAAGTTCCATTAGTATTACAACAGTTATCAGTAACAGTTTTGATATCTGAGCAACTAATCTTTACAAAGTACACTACTTCATAACGCCTTCTCATCAGTTATCTCCAATTCTAGCAACAGGCTAATTCAAGTAATTGTATGTGTACACATATGCAACCCTCATCATCCCAGCTACAAAGCCTTACAACACATAGCAGCAACCTTAAATGGTTGATGACTAGAGGCTAATGGTCATGGGCTCGGAATTCCATACGGCATACATGTACATTACATTACATACAGTATGTACATGATACATGTAGCACTAGCAAGTCAGTTTCATAACTCACTACTTTATAGTCAGTCAGATACAAGAGTACATGGCATACAGTTGCACTTTAATTACCAGAAACTAGTCACAGATTTTTTTCTCCTTTTTTTTACCAGCAGTCTATCACAAAGTTTTTTTAAAGGCTGAATGATAAGCCATAGAGAGCTGGAAACTTCCTGTGTTGGAACTGTGGTTTGTGGTATAACCAGTGCATTGTGGGAGGCGAGGTTGTTGTGTACAGACGGAAAACAGCAAGACACTGTGTGACAGCATGTCTAGACAACAGTGAGATACTAAGAGCAGAAAAAAGGGATGTTTTGATTTGGCTGAAACTTCAAAGTGCCCCAGAGCCTGGTACTGAAACTTATTTTAAAATTTAAACCACAGTCTAAAATCCAGAATTTATTGAAATGAAAGTTGATTTGTTTTTGTTTTTGTTTTTTACAAAATTTGTCTGCTGACTGAAATTGCTCTGAATTGAATTATTTTGAAGGGCCAAATCATTCCCTGTAATGTATTGAAATAGTGTTCACACTCTCACATATTCTGCTATGCTGGAATGTAGTTATTTAATTTTAGCATATTACATGCAGATTTCCATCATCATTTTGTCCAGTGATATTCTGGTCCTTGTGTTCCTTCACTATAAATTCTCTTTTGCAACTTTTGCTGTATGTTTATCAAAAGAATTGGAATCACAGTTTACCATCAGTTATCTGAAAACAACATGAAGATCAGATTATCATCCATATGTGGCTATTAGATATATTAATATTACAACACGGTTCATAGAAACTAGAACAATTTGAAACTGTGCAGTGGATGGTATGCCTTGTCATCCCCTGTCAATTACCAATCCAGTAATTAATGGCCATGACCAACCACTTCATTGAGTTAAATACATTGCTTATTGTGAATATCCAACATGACTTAAAAATAAAATAAATGAATTTATTCAAGCTCCAATGGCTACACACTGTCTCTTTATTTTCAATAGGCCCGAAATGGCCCCCTTAACCCTGCCACACTCTTAATAGTTCCTCTCAACGTGACAACATGAGATGTGGCGGCTGGCCATCAAGGTGTGTTCAAGGTATGTAAGGTATTAAGGATAAAGGGTAATTACAGGTTAACAGCAAGAACATTGATCAGTGAAAATCTGAGAAAACTCAGCTAAAGTCAGGCAAATATTTCACAAAGTAAAAAATTTTTGAAAATGATTATGATTTGTACAAAATTTGTAACATTGTAACATTCACTGTGAGTGTGAACAACCTTTCATTCATTTTTAACACAAAATATTGACCACTCAATTTTTCTTTTGTTGAATAATTATGCCCACACAAAATTACTTCAGAGAGTGAGACAGTACAGAAACATGTAAAAGGGTGTTTGTTTGAACAAACATGGATACATTTAAAGAAATAACTTCTAGATGTTCTAGCCGAAAAAAATTACAATTTAGAGACAGTTTTTTTTACAAAACAAGTGGAAGGCAAATGGAGGTTGCTTGCAAACAATATATTGTTGCCAATCATCAAAACAATATTAACAATTCATAACTTTATTATAAATTTGCAATTTTTACACTGTGTTTCCCTGTTAAGTTTGTCTTTTCTTTATGTGTATGTAGTGTGTGTGTGTGTTTTGTTTTGTTTTGTATTGTTTTTGTTTGTTTTTTTGCTTCTTTTCAAAACAACATACTGCAGCTTGAAATTCCCTTTTAAAACATATGCATCGACTTTGCTAGTACCATGCAAGCTGAACAAACAGCAAAACTGAACATTTTACAAATATGATTGAAATTTGACCTTTACCCAATCCATCAATAATTTTCATAACATATTTCACATGAAATGCACTTTCTCAGATTTTCTCCCCAAACCACACAACCATTGGACACCAATAGCTAATCATATACTTATGACAATTAATGTAGTTCATTTTCCTTTGAAGATTGAACCGTGACCTTAAAGGGACGCGCCCACTCGTAATCCATGTACGTTTATTTACCTTACGCTTGCCCCTATTGCAAGGCAGTGCGTAACACTGAACTCTATGCTACGTAGTGTAGAGTTCAGTGGTGCGTAACAACAATCGTGGACTTGCGAACAGAATTGCCAATGAGGGTCAGTTGGGCTTAGTTCGCCTTTCTTCGGGTGAATACGTGCTGCATAGGGAATTGCACACAATTCGTGCGCGCTCGTTTTCCGAAAGTATACGGGCATTCCCGAATATTACCCGAGTCGGGCCAGGTCCAAACGCCCACGACTTGCGACTTTACGGTCCCTTTAAGTCTCGATTTCTTGACATTTAAAAATGCTACATGTTAATAATTCAAATTTCAGTGACCTGTGACATATAATTAGGGTGACTGAACGCGAACAAG